>ML809195.1:58129-79884 GCA_009831015.1 Picea engelmannii
GCTCACTTCCTCTCTTCTCCTTCACTCAACTCTCTCATGTGAAAAATAAGCCTCCTTTTCCCTCATTTTCCTCCTTTAGCCTAATACTTAAAGATAACCTAGAAACCAAGGGCCCAGATTAGATCTAAGCCTTTCTCCAAAATGAGTGGATGAGATTAGATCTCATAAACTCACTTAAGTTTCCATAGTTTCAATTTATGTTCATTAATTCACATTTTAGTGAAATTAATGTCACTTTATGACTTAAGTGAATAAAATCACTTTATACCTAAGTGAATAATGTCAAAGTGAAATTATAACATAAAGTACAAGCATGAGGGTAATACTCTCCCCCTTTGTGTTTAGAGACCCACAAACACAAGGGAGAATAGTTTCATTGGCACCCAAATCTCAACGATTTTGAGTGGCTATTGTATGCCATTCATACCCAAACAGAGTATGATTCAAGAAAGAAGAACTTGAAGGATAGAGGGGGGAGCCTCTAGCAGCCAAGGATGATCAAGATCTTTGCAAGAAAATTCAGGAACAAAGTATCATGAATACTTTGACCAATCGAAAATGATTAGGGACAATACTGCTCATGAGCAACACGTTGACTGAATGCATTGAGAAAATGAGAGGGAAAGTAATGTACTTCCCATCATGGAAGGAGGATATTCCAAAACCTACCATAATTGTAACAATGGTAAAGAAAGGAATTGGGTGGCCATGAGTGTTGGCACCCTGGTTTTGAAATATCCTTGATCCCGCTGATCAAGATATTTGTTATTGATCTATTGTTCTATCTTGTAGATCTGATACATTGGGGGTTTCTGGATGCGTTTCAGTTGTATGTTTGAGATCTTGATGGTTATTGCATGTGCATGTGGGTTATTGGATGTGCATTTTGGTTATTTCATGTGCATGTTGGTTATTGCATGTGCGTGTTGCATATTTATGGTTTAAAAAACATATAAAGGACGCATGCAGAAGTAAAGAACATCAACTGCCTAATATCATGTATTATACGACTTAAGCATGGGAATACAATAGCATACTGGGAATATAGAATATAAACGTCAGCTAGATCTGATGGATCATCACTGGAATACAAGAAAGTAGCATAAAGATACCCGTGATTAGAAGATGATAGAAGATCTGATCCATGCACAAATAGATCAACAA
Source organism: Picea engelmannii (assembly GCA_009831015.1). Lineage (NCBI taxonomy): Eukaryota > Viridiplantae > Streptophyta > Pinopsida > Pinales > Pinaceae > Picea > Picea engelmannii. The sequence continues at coordinate 59,294 of ML809195.1, forward strand.
AAATATGTGATTATGGAGAAGTATGGTAACCGCTACTAGTTGGAAAACTCGTCCAGAAGGATAAATAGTCGAAATGCACTGGAAACTACTCCAATAGAAGCGCCCTGGCCTCTAGAATGAAATGGATGAGTTCCAGATCTCGAATTTGGTCTCTGAGGCACTGGATCTGGACCCCTGGGGGGGTTGCATGCCTCCCAGGACACTGGATTTGACCCAAAGGATTCCACCAATGAAATCTATTGCTATAGGGCTCAGAGCGATCATCTTTCTAAATGCAGAACTGGGTCGGAAAGATTTGCCCGCATTTGCTTTGATACTTTGCATGCAACCCCCAACTGTATGTCCAGAAGAGTTGCGCCCTAAATGGCTGGATGGTGCACTTTGAATGATTCCACCATCGAAATATTATGGGAAGTATCTCAATATAAGCACCCTATCTGGATCTCAACTGGGTTGGAAGGAAAATGTAATCAGAGCTCTATCCTCGTGCAACTCCTCAAAGCCTAAATCTGACTTGCGCTGTCACTGACTGAGCTGCGCACACTGTACTGGATTCTCCTGAATAGCTTGGTGAAATACCTGTTTGGTATCTTCGATGGGATAGGGTGTGTCTCTCAACACCGAAACTGATCAATGGTGGTGGTTTCCTCCAAAAACTCACAAAACAACAAGGTCGACTCTCTTCCTCCTCTAGGAACTCTCAACCTCAAATCATAACAATGCATAATGAGGAATTAGGTCAAATTCCTCCCTTTATACCATTCCCAATCTAATTCACCATTGACCTCACTTAAGCTAGGCGCTTTTCCTCCTAAGGTGAATAATTAATTAATTAAGTCCCCCTTTAGCACCTTTTCATTCTAATTCTTCGTTGACTTAGGCTTAAGTGACTTTTCCTAAGTATTTTGGCTTAATTCATAGTTTATCCATCGATTCATCCTTATTTCTCCATCTTGTTCCCTGTTTGTGCCTGACTATAGTCTACAGGAACACATAGACTACTAAGTCACTCCCTGCTGGCCTACTCTTGGGAACAAGACATCACAATCCTCCCTTCCTGAGACTACTTGTCCTCAAGCAACATCAATCCTGGGTGCTGTAAGATATGTTCTCCCTCCCATGTGGCATCCTCCATTGGAAGACCCCTCCATCTAACCAAGAACTCCCTGATGATCCTGCTCCTCAATATGCGCTCTCTCTTCTCTAGTACCTCCCGGAACTAGCTCCAACTGACCCTCCTCATCCAAGGGTGGAAACTCCTCTGAAATGCTAACCTATTGTCCCACGACCTTTTTAAGGCAAGAGACGTGAAAGACGTTATGAATCTTACAACCTTCTGATAGATCTAGCTCATATGCCACCTCGCCTATCCTCCTGATGAATTTGTATGGCCCGTAGAACTTCAGCTTCAGCTTCTCTGCTCTGCTCCTCTTCAAGGAGGATTGTCCATATGGATGTAATCACAGAAAAAACAAATCTCCTACCTCAAAACTGCACTCAACTCTATGCTAGTCTGCATATATCTTCTGCTGGTTCTGAGCTGACTGCAAGTTCTCCCTCACTGATTGAAGAATCCTCTGACTCTCCTCCACTCATTCCTTGGGCTCCAAAACCCTGCTGTCTCCAAACACAGTCTCCATAAAGGAGGGTGCATCATATCCATACAATGCCCTGAACAATGACATCCTGATAGACATATGGTAAGTTGTGTTGTAGCAATACTCACCCATATGTAACCATCTCACCCAAGTGCGCCGCTGCCCCCCCACATATTTCCTCAGATACCCCTCCACCCATTTATTGACGATCTCTATCTGCCCATCTGTCTGTGGGTGGTAGCTAGTACTCGTGGCTAGCTCTATGCCTGTCAACCTGAAAATCTCCTGCCAAAATGTGCTGATGAAGCGCCCATCTCTATCACTGACTATATGCCTAGGTAACCCGTGCAACCAGAATACCTCCCTGAAAAATAACTCTGCTACATGTATGGCCTTGTAGTCTGTGTGTATGGCGAAGAAATGTGAAAATTTGGTCAATCTTTCGACCACCACAAATATACAGTCCTTGCCCTGCACTCTAGGAAGGCCTGTAATGAAATCCATGGAAATGCTCTCCCATTTTTTCTCTGGAATGGGTAGAGGATATAGTAGTCCTTCGGGGTGTGTTTGCTCGGACTTGTTCTGTTGACAATTCATGCACTCTCGGATGTGTTTCAACACATCATCCTTAAGACCCTTCCATGATAATCTCTCCCTGATCTGCCTATATGTTTTGAAGTACCCTTGATGCTCTGTTGTAGGCGAATCATGACACACCTTAAGAATTTTACCCTTTAGGGTGGATTCTGGAACCAAGTAGATCTGGTCCTTGTGGAAAATGATGTCATCAAGAACCCGATATCTATCATCAATCACCTGTTCGTCCATCACCTCACAAGCAAATTTGTTTTTGGAGTATTCCACCAATAAATGAGATTTCCAATCTGTACAAATGTCCATCATCGAACATCCTGCTGACCCCTTGGACAAGGCATCTGCCACGATATTCCTTTTTACCTTGACATAATCAATGCCAAAGTCAAAGGCTTGGATATTTGAGACCCATTTCTGTTGCCTCTCACTGAGGTCTTTCTCGCCAAGGAAATACTTGAGACTGTTATGATCAGTCTTAACTACAAATATGTTGCCAACCAGATAATGCCTGAATTTAGTTAAGGCATGCATGATCTCTATCATATCCTTGTCGTAAATAGGATAGAATCTCTTTGACTCATTGATCTTTCTACTCTCAAACACAATGGGGTGGCCCCCCTGCATCAAAATTTCTCCAATACCTAACCCTGATGCGTCACACTCTAAGACAAATGACTACAAGAAGTCTGGAAGGGCTAGAAAAGAGAATGTGCTCATAACCTCCTTCATTTTGTCGAATGTATACTGTGACTCCTCTATCCAATGGAAAGCACCCTTCTTGGTCAAGTCTGTGAGTGGTGCTCCCAACTATGAAAAAACCTTGATGAACCACCTGTAGTAACTACATAACCCAAAGAAAAATTTTAGCTCCGTGAGGTTCTTGGGTGTCGACCAATCCAAAATGGCTCTAATATTTTCTTGATGAACCTGTACTCCATGCTCACTGATGTTATGCCCCAAGTAAAACAATTCTCTCATGCCAAATTCATATTTGGATTCCTTGGCATATAGTGACTGTGCTTACAAAATATCCAAGATTTCCCTCAAATGGGCCAGATGCTCATCCCATGTCTTATTGTAGATCAATATATCATAGAAGAAAACTAGAAGGTACTTCCTCAACTGTCCCCTGAAGATGTGGTTCATACAAGACTGGAAAGTGGCTGGTGCGTTGGTTAATCCAAACGACATGACCAAGAACTCAAAGTGTCCGAAATGGCATCAGAATGTTGTCTTCTCAATATCATGCTCCCTGATGCTGATCTGATGGTATCCCAACTGCAAATCAATCTTCATGAAGAAGACTACCCCATGTAACTCATCCATCAACTCATATATGTGTGGAATAGGGTACTGATTCTTGATTGTTTTCTTGTTGAGCGCTCGGTAATCAATGCACATCCGTAATGTGCAATCCTTCTTTAGTACCAGAACAAATGAAGATGCAAAAGGACTCATACTGAGCTTGATGTGCCCCATAGTGAGAAATTCTTTGAATGCTTTCTGAATCTCATCCTTAAATTTCTTGGGGTGTCTATCAGGTGCTGTAATCATCGGTGTATCCCCTGCCTCTAACTCAATCATGTGCTCAAAACCCCTGTTTGGCGGTCTCCCTGGTGGTATCGGTCCAAATACTGGCTCATACTGATCTAGAAGCTCTCTGATCTATGGATGATACTGCTCCCTATCCTCTGAGTCCTTTCTCATGGTGATCAAACACTCTACTGCATAAGCCACTTCATCATGACGAAAGATCCTCTCCATCCTCTTTGCTGATACTAATTGAGGTGCTCCTACGGACATGCCTCTCAGCACAACTCTCGATCCACTAGCATCTCTGAAGCTCATGCTCAACGTCTAATAGTTGAACCCAATCTCCCCCAATGAATACAACCACTGTACCCCTAGCATGGCATCAGTATCTGACAACTCAACTACATAGAATGTGTTTGTCAGGGTGTAGTTTCCTAGTTTGACCTCTAGGTTAGGGATCATATCTAGGCATGTCATCGTGTATCCATCTGCCACTGATACATCGAATCCCTCAAACTCCTCTGTGCATAACCCCCTCCTGGATACTAAGGATGCATCTATGAAGTTGTGGGTGGCCCCACCATCAATTAACGATGCCATGCATTGCCCCTGTATGAGGCCCTTGAGCCTGAGAGTGTTGTACTTGGGTACTCCTAAAAGGGTGGCTATGGTTCCCCCTTTCATCTCTCTACGAGGTATTGCCTCCTCCTTGGGTTGTTCTCTTGCTGGTACCTGAGGTTTCTTTGGCTGCTGCTCTGGCTCATGAATGGTCTCAGCCTCTGAATCACTATCTGTCGGTGCCTCAGTGTTCTCATCCTCCTCCTTGCTACTCGTTTCCACTTCGATGTAGTGGATCTACCCCTTTCCCATGCATCTATGCCCTGGGACCCATAGGTCTCTGCACAAAAATAAAATCTTCTTCCCCATCAATTCCCGTATGGTGTCATCATTTAACTTGGTCTTTCCCTTCCATTCCCTCTGTGGATTCTTCTGATCCCCGTCTCTCTGTGGTACAAAGGGTTTGGTAAATGGTTTAATTTTTGGCACAGAGTCCACCAAGTCTCTAGTGCGTATGATGGAATCCTGTAAGGTATGAGGCTGGTAGGCCTTCACCCATCCTCTCAAGGGTTAATGGATCCCTTCTATGAATCTAATGACCAATCGGGCCTCGGATATATCTGTCACTGCCACTACTACCTTCTGAAACTCTGAGATGAATGCCTCTGCCATGCCAGTTTGTATCAACTGGGCTAGATCTCTGGATCCCTCCTATCAAATTTGTTCATGAGTCTCTCTGTGAACTCTTGGTAGGAGGTGATATGACTGTGGACCAATGTCACCAATCGATGATACCACCACTCATGTGCTTCACCTTCTAAGTGTAAGGTGGAGAAACTAATGGCCTCTGTCTCTGTCATCTAGTTGAGCTTGTAGTAGGTGTCAAGATTCTATACCCAAGCTCTGGAGGTACATTTGGATGATCCATCGAAAGAAGGTATAGTGAGTTTACCAAATTTCTAGATGAAGTCAATGTTATGCCCCTGCTGGTGCTGCGACTGCGACCCTCCTCTCTGTGGCTCTCTGAGGCTATTCCTGAGTCTGAGCCCACAATACTTGATCAAGGTCATATCCTGATGGAAGTCATGGCCCAATGCTGCATACTCTCCCCGATACTCTGCAATGTCCTCTGCATGAGTGGCCGGTCTCTGTGCTATCGGTGTCTGTGCTACTACCTGGGGTGCCCTCTAGAAAGTTGGAAACAACGGACGTGGAATCCTACTCAAAGGGGTGTATGTGTGAGTGGGTGACTGGGATCTACTGCTTGCTCCTGAGTTCCCCTGTGTTGCATGTGGGGCTTGTGTGCCCTGGATTTCTGCCATAGCCAATCTATCAGCTACTTGAGCCAAGGACTGTGACATGGTCCGCTGACTAGCTAACATATCACTGATAACCTGCATGAAGGTTGCATATGGATCCATGGGGGCCTTACCAATTCCCTCTGGTCCCTCATATCCATCACCTAGCCTCCTCTCTACTTCACGCTTGACCTCATGCTCTTCTCTTCTCTCTTCTTCTCCGTGTCCTTCTTCCTCTTCCTCTGAACTGGGAGGGAAAGGATGAAAGATAAGTCTAGACATTCTTTCCTTGTGCCTGTTGTAAGTGACATATTCGTCACCTACGTTCTCACGACCATCTGGTTCTTCTGCTGTACTCATTGTATTTAGTCACAGGTTGGTAGGACTAAATATCCGATACCACTGAAATATCCCTGATCCTGCTGATCGAGATATTTTCTACTGATCTATTGTTTTGTCTTGCAGATCTGATACACTTGGGGTTTCTGGATGCGTTTCAGTTGTATGTTTGAGATCTTTATGGTTATTTCATGTGCATGTGGGTTATTTCATGTGCATGTTGCATATTTATGGTTTAAACAACATATAAAGGACACATGTAGAAGTAAAGAACATCAACTGCCCAATATCATGTATTATATGGCTCAAGCATGGAAATACAATAGCATACTATAAATATAGAATATAAACGTTGGCTAGATCTCATGGATCATCATTGGAATACAAGCAAGTAGCATAAAAATACCCGAGATCAGAAGATGATAGCAGATCTGATGCATGCACAGATAGATCGATAAAAATATGCGATTCCAGAGAAGTACGATAACCGCTACCAGCTGGAAAACTCGTCCAGAAGGATAGACCATCATAATGTGCTGGAAAGTGTTCCAATAGAAGCGCCCTGGATTCTAGACTGAAATGGATGAGTGTCGAATCTCGGATCTGGTCTCTGAGGCACTGGATCTAGACCCCTGTGGGGTTTGCGTGCCTCCTGGGACACTGGATGCACTCCAAATGATTCCATCAATGGAATCTGCTGCTATAGGGCTCAAAATGATCATCTCGCCAAATTCGGAACTGGGTTAGAAGGATTTTCCCGAATCTACTCTGATACTCTACATGCAACCCCCAACTGTTTGTTCGGAAGAGTTGCGACCTAAATGGTTGGATGGTGCACTCTGAATGATTCCACCATCAGAATTTGATGGGAAGTATCTCAATATAATCACCCTAGATGGATCTCAACTGGGTCGGAAAGAAAATGTAATCAGAGCTCTATCCTTGTGTAACTCCTCAAACCCTAAATCTGACTTGCGCCCTCACTGGCTGAGCTGTGCACACTGTACTGGATTCTCCTAAATAGCTTGGTGAAATACCTGACTGGTATCTCCGATGGGATAGGACGTGTCTCTCAACACTGAAACCGATCAATGGTGGTGGTTTCCTCCTGAAATCCACAAAAAAGCAAGGTCGACTCTCTTCCTCCTCTGGGAACTCTCAACATCAAATCATAACATTTCATAATGAGGAATTAGGTCAAATTCCTCCCTTTATACCATTCCCAATCTAATTCACCATTGACCTCACTTAAGCTAGGCGCTTTTCCTCCTAAGGTGAATAATTAATTAATTAAGTCCCCCTTTAGCACCTTTTCATTCTAATTCTTCGTTGACTTAGGCTTAAGTGATTTTTCCTAAGTATTTTGGCTTAATTCATTGTTTAGCCATCAATTCATCCTTATTTCTCCATATTGTTCCCTATTTGTGCCTGACTATAGTCTACGGGAACACATAGACTACTGAGTCACTCCCTGCTGGCCTACTCTTGGCAACGAGACATCATAGGTTTCTAGTAAAGAAAGAATGCTTAAATGCATTCATGTGAAAAACACAGTCTTGCTGTAATAATTAATGTGGATATATATTCCATGTGTTGAGAAGTTGGTTGAGTCCCAACACACCATGGAAAGAGTGCCTAAAATGAAAAAGTAGTAAACTGAGGTCAATGTAAGGGTGCATTGTGTGTTAATGTGGCCATGTGAATTGACACATTTATTAAATTCATTTAATGATTAGCTGAATTTGAAAGGTTTGGTATGTTGAGATAAAGCTTTTGTGATGAATGATAATTCCTTTTATTTTATATCACTGAATAGATAAATGTTATGTAATTGTTAGTATTCACAATTATGAAACTATGTACAATAAAAATGTGATATTCATGAGAAACGAACAATTTGTTTGGATGTGTCAGTATTGAAACTAAAGGAAAGATGGTCCTAGATATGGAAATACTGTAAGCCCATGAGGAAGACAAATTCCTACTGGTTGTAAAGAGAAAAAACTATTATGAGAAGGAAATCTCATGCTTGTGAACTCTGGTTCCAATATGGATCAAATTTAAAATGAAATGAAATTGTGAATTTGAAAATATGTGGGTAACAGATTTGAAAAGAATTTTGATTGAAAATTAATGAAAATATCTCACAAATTTCTGTATGCACGTTGTTGGTCCTGAGATTAAACTTAAGGCTCAAAGGATAATGTCAAGCATCAAGAACGTTCAAGAGAGTGCTTTAAAAGTTCTTTTTCTACCTTAGTCACGTGAGAAAAAATCCTTAAATGAAATTAACGGTATGGCATCACAGAGGTCGTATTTCGTGTCTGAGTCAAAATTGTAAGATCGAATGGTGTGAGAGAAATATACAAAATTGTAAAACAAATACATGAATCAATTATTGAAGAGTCTCACCTTGTTGCAGTGGAAGAAAATAGATAGTGTAACCTTGAATAAAGTATAAAATATTGTAATCTACACAACACACAGGTCTTGATTTACTCACAGTAAATGCAAAGGAAACACTGCTTACAATAAATTACTGATATAATAAGACTGCAGTAGTGGTTGTACTAAATTGGAATCAAACAATTAATCAAGGATATGCTCAAAGAAATGTTGAGATATGGAAAAACAAAAGAAGCACATAACCCAGATTAAACAAAACTTGGAATATTTGTCTGCACTTGTATTAATACTCAATAAGGAGAGTTTTCTCTATTACAATCGGCAAGAAGCAGCCTTTGATAGATCTTGAATATATCTATTTATATAAATTGTCTCAACTCAAAATGGTTGGACTTATAATTAGAAATAAAAAACATTTTTTTTTGAATAAGGCAACAAAATGTAAGAACCAAAGAGTTCCACTAGCGTTTTCCTCTGTCTCTTCGTCTGTTGACAGGGACATTTCTTTTCCTCATTCTTTAGCTGGGATATATCTTGTCATATGATCTTCTTTATACCTTAACACAATGTTCTGGTCATCATAGTTTGTTTCCATTTGTTCTTTCGGCTATACCAGTCACGCGATGTCACTTTCTTACTTGTTTCCTGATGTGTTTTCTTTCCTGTATTCGACACATTGGAAACATTTACTTACTAACTTCACCACCAATCCTGAGGGCTTAGTTGTTTCATTCGCCTCAAAGGTGTATAGCTTCCTCTCTACACGAGGAAAATTTTCTTATATCCCTTTCACCCCTTGAGATATGGCCTGCAATTTCAAACTTGGATTTACTATCCATCTATTTATTTGAATGAGATCAATCTGGCTCAATTTCTGAATGGCGATAAGAGCTTCTTCTTTGCTGGTTCTGGAATTATATTGGTTCTTTGCTATATCAATTTTTCCCAGGGCTTCAGATATGACATTCCCTTCAAAATCAAGTAGTCCTTTGTCTAGTGAAGACAACGCTTCTAGACATGATTCATTTACTTCTCTGGCAAGTCTTTTGCTTTCGACCATATTTGTTTCCCAGGATTTTAAAATTATGTTGCCTCTATTTTACTCAGAAAGAGACAGTCAAGGGATATCTAAAACATCATCTCTTGGTACTAGTAAGATAGCCTCTTGAAACTTAATCCAAGCTGAGCGAGCTTCTGTTTCTTTAATGTGGATGTTTTTCAGGGAAAGATATACTACCTGGTAACAATCTGGATGGCTTCCACTTTTGTAAAAAGATCCAACTAGGATTTTTCTAGTTTTTCATTTATTTCTATTGCTTGAGCATGGAAAGCTAATATCTCTATTGATGTACCTTCATTCAATTCCAACTTAGCTTGCAATTGTTTTATTAGTTCAACATGTTGGGTGATCAATCCTTGATTTGCCTGTGAATTCCTTTGGAGCTTGTCAAAGTTGGCTTGGAGCTGTTGAATTTGATGTTTATCATATGTTCTAATTTCCTCGAAGTCTCGATTCATCCTGTTCTGAAAAACTTGCTCAATCATTTGTATTTGCTTTGGAAGTTGGTCTACCAAATGGTTCCTCTATTTTAGCTACTCGACCAGATTTTCTACAGACCACTAATTGGTCGTGGCAAAGGCACCTAATAAACCTTCCATTTCCTTAGCGAAATCTAAATCATCTTGGCCCTGTCCATCATACACCATTCTATATATTTTGACTATTGCACCATCGTTATAATGTGTTTCTCGTTTAATGATGGCCCTCCTCTTCTTGCTGAAAAATAAGTCTAAAGGAGACATTTCTTCGGCTGAAATTGGGGTAAGATCGTCTATGAAAATGACTTTGGAACTGGGATTTTCGAAACTTGACTGCAACGGTGTTAATGAAATAATTGGGTTACCTATCTCCATGGAAGGTTGTTGCTATTTTGTAGTGGTAATCGATTTGTCTGGTGTAGAAGGAGATGTATCCTGTCCTTGTTTAAAAAAATCTTTGATATGAGCCTTTGCTTGAGGGCTTAACAGATTTGATAATGAAGCTTCCACTTCCTGCATTAAAACTTTGGTGCTCTTCGGGTTTTACTTAGTATCCTGCCTGCCAGAGTTTTCTGCTTCAAAACTCGGAGGTATAGTTTCTTGTGTAGATGAAGGTGCTACTGGTTCTCCCTATAATACTTTCGACAAGTTGTTTCTTCTAGGCTTTTGAAAACTGAATAAAATGGCATGTTGATCTGGTGACAGAGCTTGGACTCTGTTTAGCACTTCCTCATATGACTTGGCTCCCCTGAATATTTCATCATGTGGGGAATTCTCATGCATATATGTCTTCAAATTGTATTGGGCCATGTGGATTTCCATGATTTTCTATGGGTCATGCCTTTTAAACTCAATATCAATTAACTTGACATCTTCCAGAGTAGTCACTTCCACTTTAGAGTGACCAAAGTCTAATAATGAAAACATACCGACTTGAAGAGGGAAGGTAGGCCATACCTTTTTCTGGGTCGCTTTTAGTTCCTTGCTGATACCACCTATCATGGTTTGATAAGCCACTTCTCGGCATACTAGACGATCTAGTAAAAACTTCGGGAGAGCACCGGGGAGACCGAGCACTCGAAAAACCTGATGTAAGAAAAGTTTTCTTCGATGTACCAGTTTGTTATTTTTCCCATGTTTCCCATGATTCTATCTAAAATCTGAGGGGGTGGGCAACCATATCAAGCTACATGAACGGGTACTACGACATGATGGCAAATTTCGTAGAAGAAATATTTTACCTTGTCTTCCCACAACTTGGAGTGATAGAAGTGGATAGGCTCAACACTAGTCGGGGTCCAGCTCTAGTTCATCGGTGGAAAAGGAGTCATAAAGAAAATAACGTCCATGATATATGTAGACATGTAGAAAGGGGCAGATTGTCCCTTTGATTTAGCCAGCTGGTATTCAATTATTTCCTTGGCCAGATTATCTGATAACATCTTGGCCCAGTTGAAAGAGTAGCCCTCGGCCACTTCGTGCATAATTAGCACCCATGCTATCGGGAAATGAGTGGATTTCTTGTTTCTGAATAGCCTACAGAGCATCGGATCTACGTAAATAATATGGGTATCTAACGACGTTGTGGCATAAATTCCATGAACGCTGGCTCTGAATTTTTCCGGGTGCCCCCACTAGGTCTTGATTATATCTGGATAGGTTTTATCATATTGTATACACTCATGTTGTTCAAACTCCAGCAGGAACACAACATTGTGATTATATTTAAAGTTGGGGGATAGCTTATACATTACTTGTATGTGTTCTGGTCGAAAATACCCAACACCAACCTTTTGAGAGTTGTAAATTCTCTTGGTTGAAATGTCGACGTTTTCCAGGGCCCAGCCTATCATGTCGTTATACAACATTAGTCTCAGCCGCATATCCCTGACTGAGCTCTGACTGAGCTATATCCCTGAGTTTAGTTGCATGAGTTTCGCTTTCTTCGTCGCCTGAATCCTCTGGGAAATTTATAAGCTTATACTCTAGAATATCGAACACCTGTGTCGTAGATTTCAGAGTGTTAATGGATCTCAATGAGGTATCTGACAACAATTTCACATTCAGATTTTCAATTTCACTAGCTGCTTTAGCCATCTTCCATGGTGCCATGATATTGATAAAATCAGAATGGGGTTACCTGTTACAGGGGGATGTGTGAGATTCTCAGTTGGCTAGACTTACTATTCAACGAGAATGAAAATATAATTCAAAATCAAGCATTCTTGTTCACCTCAGGCGCATTGATTTGAGTATGCCTTTACTGACGGTAAATTTATTAACCTTAAGGAAAAAGTATATCTGGTGATCCGCAATACACGCTAAAAATCATTATCATTGGTTTATGATAAATGCCATTAATATCAGGGATTCACGATTGAGATTTTTGGATGAAACATATTTGAAATTTCTCGAATCGCGAATCGACGAAAAGTTAATTACTAGATAATCTCGTTTAAAACATTAATTAATCGTGTTTAACTTTAAGTGCTTTTGGGTATTCGGACTTCAGGATTTTTCAAAGTAGCTCGATATAGAATCCTTGAAACCTGAAACTGCGAAATGATTAATTATCAGATAATCGTTTTTAAGTTTTAATTAACCCTGTTTAAGTTTCAAGTGTTTCAAAAGTTCGGGCTTTCGAGATTTCAGGATGTGATGGATGGTAAAGGCATGAACTCTGAAGTACGAAGTTGTTAACTATCTTTTAAACAAGATTAACTTAACTAATTAAGATTTAATATTTCATCATTTTGCTGCTTCATGGATTTGCAAGCTAGCTCTTTATTATATTTCCTAAGGGCCATTACCCGTAGTGACATGTTGAGGATGACATCATTTTAGATGACGTATCGAGACCAGGGGGTGCCATGTGTTACTTAGAATCGTATGTATCTTCATATGAAAAAGGTTTGAAATGGATGCCACATGTCAACCCAGGGAAGGCTTGAAATATACATGTGTACTTATGACTCGTTTCCTTTAAGGGTTTATGAAAAGGTGATAATGGACACTTTCAGGCTTTGAGATTTTAACCGTGAAGACTTGTCACAACACCCAAAGCGCAAATCTCTGAAGCGACCTTTAGTGATTTCACTCTTTAACAATCAGGCGGCTCCAAAACTCCGGGAAAAAGGGGATCGTTCGATCAACTGGAGAACTTTATCAACGACATATATCATGCATGCCTTACGACTAGACGTAAATTTGATTTAAACATTCAAAATCTGATTTCCGAGTTATTATTTAACAGAGATGAAGTTTGAGAAAGCAAATCTTAAGTTTTTACGATTATATATGTTCCAACACACGTGAACATAGGTGAGATGAAAAGATCTGTCCATGGAGGACAAATGGTGGTTGTAAAATAAGAAAGCATGGAAGAGGGCCATTGGTGTGACAAGAGAACTTTTTGATAAGTCATTATTGCCATAAGAATGTTGTGTTGTGGTAACACGGGCTGAAGGGACGCTTTCGATAGAGCAAGACATAGAGATGTCTCGACAGAGAAAGCTTGGGGAATGCTTCAGTTGTAAGACTCAACAAAGTCTTTGAAACTCTTTTTGTGTGAGAAATATTGGGCATACAAGATGGATCACCCGAGGGACTGTATAGCAGATAAGGGGACGCCTGAGCCTGATCTTGAAAGGTGAGTGACCGTAAGGAAGGGGAGACTTCGATAGCTCATAAGAAAGACTCGATGGAGTTTTTAATTTTTTTTCATTTTTTGACTAGGATCATAAACACCATTATGAAAAGGAAGATAGTGAGCCGAGTAAACATGAAAATCATATGGATGTAGATCTATGAATTACATAGATAAGTACCGTGTAGATATGTGAAATTTTCCCCTTGAGTTATGAACAACAATTAAATGTTTTTGGCATGAATTTTTCATTAATATGTTTGTTGTTTGAAAATATTGTAGGCATGTGACAAAGGCCAAGAGTCTGGGAAAGGACCAAACCAAGAAAAGGAATACATTTTTAAAATTAGCTGAAAGACAAGGCATGACAAGTATTATTGAGAAAATAAAACTGATGACGATGTTCCTTTGAAGGGGGAGGGGATTGTAACATCCCCCTTTCCTAAACATATGATTATATGTTGCTAATTGTAATTAATGATTTCCATGATATAGCACACAAACAATGTAAATGTAACAATAATCAATCTAAAATGCCAACAACTAACTGTGGGGGTGAAACCTTAAAAGTACTGGCCATGATACTACCAAGGGAAAGAATGGGAAACCTAGAGATGGGTTCGTTATGATAATATGACCCAATTCCCCTTTGTTGAAAAAATTGAATTGGAAATAACAAATTATTTCCCTTAACCCCAATTTCAAGGAAAATCAATTAATGAGGGAGGATTAGTGGTTGAGAAACCAAAAAACCTCAATGAGTGGGAGTATGGAGGTCTGACTGGGATAACAACAAATGTCAGTTAGATGACAATAGGAAAGACCTCATGAGTTCCCATGGTTGACCCCGTGGGTTCCTTTTGACAGAAGGAAGGGGATAGGTCGAGAACCTTCCTAGGATATTACATGCAAGGAACGTAGGAAGGGGCTTGATTAGGGGATAAGAAATCGAAGAGAGTTCATGGGGGAGTCTTAGATAAAGGATTTGGTTGCAGGACTGTTCTGAGAACCCAAGAAACTGTCCTAAGATGGGAGGCCACGAGATGATGCTATAAGGAATTTGATAAAACTTGAAGATACCCGTGCTAGAAGAGGTGAGCATAGAGAGTCCCATGGTGGTATCATGGCTTCACACGTAGGTGGCTTGCATCCAAAGTGACTGAGAATGTAGAGCCTATGGTTGGGTGGAAAGGCGAACACCCACAATCAGTTGGATGGCGACAACATTTAACCAGATAAGTATCTCATATTCCTGTGTACTTGAATTGAAATGTATGGTAAGGTTGACTATAATTGTGTTCATGAATTTGTACGCTTATGTGATGAATAGACTGAATTCTCATTACAAGTTTGCATGTTTGAGTAATGATAGAACAACATAAGTAATTGTTCTCTACGAATTTTGTCTTGAATGGATAGATATGCCTATACAATCTGAAAGGAATCAATGTATTGTGTGCAAGTGCTCGTGTTGTGGATTGTATAGGCTATTCAAGTCTCTGTACTTGAATGATAATGAATTTGTATGGAATTTCATGTGTATTGCACACCTGAATAAGGGAACCATGTACTCTATCCCAAAGGATAATAAAATTTTGTATTATCCTAAAATAAAAAAAGTAAACGTGTGAATGAGCTATCTATGCACGCAATAGGTTTTTTGCCGCAATGTGTTTCCTATGAAAGGAATTTAGGAAGATAAACTAAGAGATGAATGATAAAATCCAGGAGTAAATGTTTTAGCCTATTTGGAAATGGACTATGGAGTCCCTGAAGGCTTGGTAAGACCTTAGAAAAGAATTAGAAGATCTCCTTGAATGACTAAGTCCAAGATCAGACCGTTAGCTTGTAGAAATCGTGTGCTCTGAGCGGATGGAATCGTAGTCATCAATTTGAAGCGGTGAGATGATCTCGATCGTTAGATGGAAGGCCTCCTTGATGAAGAACTATGTTTTGATCTTGAAGGAATCACAACCATTGGATCGACGCAGTGAATAGATCTCGACCCTTCGTCGGAGTAGGCTCTGATGCCTGGAGAGTTGTATTCCGAGTCAATGTTAGCCGTCGATCCATCAGAGCATGGAGATAGTAGATATAGCACCATTAGATATAGATTCCATTATGTCAGTGCAAAATTTGTTGGAAAGAGTTGGTCTGAGTGGAACTTTGGAGGGAACTCTTGAGCAGTCACAGAAAAACACCGAAGGAGAAACTTTGAGGTTTAGTATAGACCGTAGATCTAGAAACAAGGAAAGTTTAACCTTGGCCATTGATCTTCGGGGGGTCGCACTTAGCAGGTCAAGGAAAAAGAGAGAGATAGTTTTGACCAAGAGAGCCAACATGTTAACATGTGTTGAGAGTTGATTGGTTGATGGGATGAGTGTGGGTCTATATGGATAGGAGAGATTGTAGACCATTGATCAAATCTTGAGCTTTGATCAGTGTAAAGGCAAGATCAAATCTATGTCGTAGATCCCTATAAACTATTGTTTTTCCTCGGAGGATCATGACCATCGATTAGGTACGACGGTTATATCTGAACCCTCGGTCGGTGTAGGAGCAAGATTTAATATCGACCATCGATCTGGTGAGACAATAAATCCTAGCTGTTCATCTCTAGGTACCATTCAGAGTAAGTTGTAGTCCTAGAGGAAATACACTCCAAAGGAGGGACTCCGAGGGAATACCTAAACCATTGATCAGAGCCAAGGTTAGATTAAATCTTAGTCGTCGATCCATCGCAAGGGCCTAACAGGTTCTTTTGCATGTAGCGACAAGGGGATGACATCACCCCAACTAACATGCTTGGGGCATGTGTCAACACATAGAAGATCAAAATAGATACCCCGTGATGACGTGTAGATCGACCTCAAACCACGTGTAATGATGTGGGTGTTATAGGATAAATCCGTAAGTGCGGACACGAACCGATCTCCCTAGATCCACCTGGATCTAGAACAAAACAGGACAGAATATACCGCTTTCCCTAGATCTAACTATTGAATTAAATTGGAAGTGAGAAGAAGATATGTACCTGGTAATCGCTTCCTTGGTCTCTGTTGTTCCTTGCTTCGCTCCCGCGCTCTTTTGCGGTCAAGATCAAAACAACACAAACCAACCAAAGTGAAATAAAATAATATGTCCAATAGCTAATCTATACATATGATCAAGGAATTATGTAATAAAGTAGATCTCACTTTATGGGAAAGAAATATATCACTGTATCATATTAATTGAAAGAGAAACTTACAACCTGAGCCTTGATGTCATAGGTCTCCTTTCGATGGCTCCTAGCTCTTACACACACACTTGCTCATGCATGAAGAAAATCAACCACTTGTGATGATCTTGCTGTTGTCTTTTGCTGCTGTAGCATCAGTCCTCCATACAGTCTTGCACTAATTCTCTAATCAATCTCTAACTAGCTTGCTGGTTGTTTGCTTAACCCATTCCATGAGAAATCCCCTCAATATATAGGAGAAGATAGATTAGTTACTTGGATAGGAAATGATCCCAAGATATCTGGAATGCCAACACCTGAATAACCATTCGAAAGCCAACTCACCCTTCTAGAAGATTCCCTTCTAGAAGGTTCGAGATTCTTATCTTTTTCCCCTTTAAGAACATGTTCGCACCCTAACCATGAGTACAGTGTGAGAAGTTCGCACCCCAACTTCAAGCAGCCTGCAAGAATCAGGCATTCTCGCAGTCAGATATATAGGTAGCCTGCGAACATCCTTAAAAACATGATTTCTGGAAGCAGACAAATGCAACTTCTCTCAGGAAAGTGTTCTTAGTAAAGAGTTTGATTTTCCATCATCATAACATCATCATGATGTCATCATAATGACCAAATTTGTGGATAACAGAATGCCCCCCAAAGTCTGAGAGTGGAACCAGTGACAGTCGATAGACTTTGTAAGCTGCATGTGTGTGTCAAGAACCATAAGCACATCTAATCAGAAACCTGCAAACATCCAAGCATCAACAGAATATCATGTATACCAATTCCGAGGTAGGCATTCCCATGCTCAGATCATAGACTGATGACATCGTAAACCAAGGTCATGGCCACCAATCATACACCGTGGATCCATGCCGTCATAATATAGCACAACCACCTGAATACACTGTGGATCTGTGCGACAAACTTTAAACCAAGACGACATAGCCACGAAACATACACAGTGGATCGATGTGTCGCAAAATATACATACTCCATCGCAACCTGGATCACATGGATAATATCCAGGGTCTTTAATCTCATCGCCCGAAAGTACGAATCTAACCATGTGATTACATGTGTCGAAGTCGAACATGGTAGAAACCACTTGATTACCGGTCATTGATGTATACCGTTAACAAGTGCGAGGGAAATCACCATTAATGCCAATGACTCCCAAGGTACGATAGTACAATCCATCGACAGTGAATAAATGAGTTGATGTCAAACACTCGACGAAATCTCTCGATCAGGGGTTAATGATATAAACCCATTGTCGAAAGCGAGAAACTTGCCATTGAGGCATGCAAACTTCAAGGTACCAAATGATCTCTAAGTCTTGATTCCGGATAATGTATTGAAGTCGACAGAACAAGACTCGTCACAGGAGGGCCTTGATGTATCCCACATCAGTGACACGAAAATGAGTAACAGAGTTTGAAAGTGAAACAGAGCATGTGACAATTGGACTTTGGACACAGGGAAGGCCGACACGGAGTGAAAGTACAACTGCAGATGGCCGACTCAATATAGGTTTGGACTGCTCTTGAACATATGGATGACACGACCAGTGATTTGGAAGCATTGACTCAAAGACGACACATGAAAAGACCTTGTTATTGAATCGAATGAGAGACAAATGGATTTCCCAAACCGACTTCAAATGATGAATAGGGGGTGTCATGTTCAAGAGCGACACTTACTGCCAATTAACACAAAGATGAAACATATCCCTTTCCCAAATTTTCCCCCACCATTTCTGGCAAGTACCTCTTTATTTTTACGCAAGCTTGAAGAGGATCACATATGCTTGTTTATATAAGCTCATCCTTCGGATGAGTCCCTCAGAGTATTTTTAACGAACCCTAAGAAGGAGTGGTTCGGTCCCATCACGGGTCAATCAATGTTTGTTTAACGAGTCCAGAGATAGAAAACTCGAAGGTTTTTTCAAGATTATAGAGTTTGGAAAAACACTTAAAAGAGAACTCTCTCAGTTCCTTTTTCATACAATAGTCCAATGAGACTGAAAAAGGGTTAAACTATCGATCAAAGGACGCGTAACTTCAAATACTTTAACGAGCATGAAAATAGCAAGATCGCTCGGCAACCTTTTCATGTTTAGAGAGTCTGAAAAGAGATTAAAGTTAACTCCAGGGGGGGTTCCTTTTTCGTGTAACCACAGCGAGCCCAAAAAAGAGATAAAACAACGCTCGATCACGTTCTCTAGTTTTTCGCAAGTGCAAGAACGGATAAAAGGCACTTGAGGTCTTATATCAAAACCATGGGAAACAAACAAAAATACACCACATCGCAAAATTTTTTGTCCATAATCATCCGCATGGGGCACCTGCAAGTCATTGTACTCACTTTCGTATTAGTAATTAGGGTTAAATAATGATTAAACATGAAAAAACCCACTTTTATCATGGTAAAAAGTAAATAAAATAAATTCACAATTCATTTTACCATATTGTTTTACCCTTTTACCATTTGATTGCAAAAAATTCCATTTTACCTTCTACCTTCATCGTCAATTTGCGGGAGCTTCGGGCCATCATTCTTCGAGCCGTCTACGGTGTTTTGGTAAGCTCTCCATGCTTTATCTTTTCATGGTTCAAATTCATGATTTCATTGGTTAAATTTCAAATTTTAAGTCCATTTTGTAAACCCTATGCGTGTAGAAGGATTCTCGCAGGCTGCCCATACGGGGCCTGTGAGAATGCTTCATTCTCGCAGGTGGGCCTAAGGCAACATGCGAGAAGTTCGCACTGTGTGCCATAGGCCACCTGCGAACAACGCAAAGTTCAAAAAAGTTTTTAAATTTTAGCCAATAAAAAAAAGTTTATTCCATGAAGGAGAGTTTTAATCATCTTTATATGTTCCCCATGCAGGTTTATAACCATCATAATGGTGCTCGAATGGAGAGAAAGGGAACACGAGGACGATAATTCCACCGTCGAAAATCACCCTCCGACTCTTGCTGCCTTAAGAGATTGCGGTCTCTTGAAGTATTTCCGCATACCGGGCATGAGAGCCCAAGTTCGATTGCTAGAACACTTAGTCCGGATGTGGGATCCGGATCAGTAGGTTTTTAATGTCGGAGCTCACACATTGACTATCGACATTGAGGACATCTATTTCTTGACTGGGCTATCCATGCGAGGATCCTATGTCAGTTTGACTGGTAGCCGGAGGGGTGGTCTGAAAATGAGTGAGTATTGCCGAGAGTATTGCGTGCCAGAGGCTGAACGACAAAAAGGGAAAGTGGCCATTTGGGGAGTGACTGATATAACTCTCCGTACCATTCTCTTCACTATCGCTCGGATGGCAGGAAGTGCTTCCCCGCATATGGCTCTGCAGATCTATTTTCAGTATGCCATCGAGTGTACTGAGCCTCGGGTCTTCAACTGAGCCGACGCAGTGTTACGTAGTCTCAAGAAACAACTGACCAAATGCAGGCGTGGAGATCTAAAGCAGTTTGGTTATGGATCATTGCTGGTGTCCTTCTTCTGTGAGAGGGTCCCAGTGTATAGACTTCAGGCTGGGTGGCACTTTCCAGGTCCCAGGGATCCACGGATGTTACGATGGTGCCAACTCATGGCTAGACATGTGACAGGACCGATCGTTAGGTATGATGATCTCTTCTTCGACTGGCTTCAAGGCCAGGTTCTGATGACAGAAGATTATGCGTACGCTGGGTTGGACTTTCGCGATGATCCTGACCTTGCACTTCCTGAAGACGCACAGTGGGGAGATATCGGTAAGAAGTACACCAATTTTTATCTTTTAAGATGTTTTTGTATTTTCATCATATTAAATGTTTTTGGTTTTATAGAATCATCCAAAGACTAACACCA
>ML809195.1:87860-115484 GCA_009831015.1 Picea engelmannii
TGACTCTGACCCAAATAATGCAAGGATATGATGAAATATTTTTCTTTTCATTCGATGAATCCTAGTTATGGGAGAGAGAGAACAATTTCCGAATCAATCTCAAGACGACAATGCAAATACAATATTCAATTTCCTTTCAGATGCCAATGTAAACAATCATATATCAATGAACGATTTCCATATGTCTTTTTAAAACAAACTCAAAAGCTTGATTTTCAATGTTTTTGAAAAAGTAAAAACAAAATCTTGAAAGAAAACTTATGGTTCACTTTCCAAGAAGAATTCTGATTAATGAGAAAAGAAAATCAAATCATACAGACCCAAACAAACAACCCAATCCAAAACTTTCAACGAAATTAAAGACAAAAGCAAACCAAGGAGTTCCTCAATGCAAATGAAACAATGTCCTTTCAAACCCACAAGCAAACGAGAAACACCAAACACTAAACTCTCAACCAATCACTGGTTCTTAGCCGGCTCAACACACTCAACTCCAGAAATCAGAGAGAATGAAAATGCCAAAAAGGGCCAAGAAATGAAAGTCAAGCTATAAAGGCAAGCAAAAACCTAGAAACCCTAGATCAGTTCCAGCAAGCCAACTAAAGCAAAAGATATGTAAGTCACTGATTCAATAAGCCAAAGAGGTGAAAATCAACATATATGAGCAATTGACAGAGTCAAAAATTGAATTCAAAAATTTCAAAAAATATGTTCGCAGGCCAGTGTGGAACACAGTGCGAGAAGCCAATGTTCTCGCAGCCCACTTTGATGCAAGGTGCGAACTATTCGCACTGAAATATATATGCAGAGTGCGAACTTTCAAGGTTCTCGCAGGCTGTCAATGGATACAGTGCGAGAATCCCTGAAACTAATGAAAATTTTGAAAAAACAAGCAAAATTCCAACTGTCTTATAGACCCAAAAGGTCTCTCAGGGTATCCTGAGGACTCAGAGACTGAAAAATCAAAAAGAAAAATGCCAATAGAGAAAATGGCCACAGAAAATTCAAAAACCATAAAGAAAAAAGGGGAATAACTCCCCAGTGGAGTCGCCAATTTTGTTATAGGATAAATACGTAAGTGCGGACACGAACCGATCTCCCTAGATCCACCTGGATCTAGAACAAAACATGACATAATTAAATTGGAAGTGAGAAGAAGATATGTACCTGGTAATCGCTTCCTTGGTCTCTGTTGTTCCTTGCTTCGCTCCCGCGCTCTTGTGCGGTCAAGATCAAAACAACACAAACCAACCAAAGTGAAAGCAAATAATATGTCCAATAGCTAATCTACACATATGATCAAGGAATTATGTAATAAAGTAGATCTCACTTTATGGGAAAGAAATATATCACTATATCATATTAATTGAAAGAGAAACTTACAACCTGAGCCTTGATGTCGTAGGTCTCCTTTCGATGGCTCTTAGCTCTGACACACACACTTGCTCATGCATGAAGAAAATCAACCACTTGTGATGATCTTGCTGTTGTCTCTTGCTGCTGTAGCACCAGTCCTCCATACAGTCTTGCACTAATTCTCTAATCAATCTCTAACTAGCTTGCTGCTTTTTTGCTTAACCCATTCCATGAGCAATCCCCTCAACATATAGGAGAAGATAGATTAGTTACTTGGATAGGGAATGATCCCAAGATATCTGGAATTCCAGCACCTGAACAACCATTCGAAAGCCAACTCACCCTTCTAGAAGATTGCCTTCTAGAAGGTTCGAGATTCTTATATTTTTCCCCTTTAAGAACATGTTCGCACCCTAACCATGAGTACAATGCGAGAAGTTCGCACCCCAGCTTCAAGCAGCTTGCGAGAATCAGGCATTCTCGCAGTCAGATATATAGGTAGCCTGCGAACATCCTTAAAAACATGATTTCTGGAAGCAGACAAATGTAACTTCTCTCAGGAAAGTGTTCTTAGTAAAGAGTTTGATTTTCCATCATCATAACATCATCATGACGTCATCATAATGACCAAATTTGTGGATAACAGTGGGTGATTCCACATGTCAAGCAAATATTGTGCCACGCGTCACAGAGTTTTATCTCTTTTGAGGTAGAGTCCTTTGGGTAAGAAGGTGCCACGTGTCATACTAGGTGACCGATACATGTGGCAGGTACATGATGGCCTCAGATGCTAGGTGGAAAACATCATATGAGGTGGATGGTCGGAGTTTATCTGGAGGCCCAAGGTAGAAACACTCTGACAGGAGAGTTGCAAGAGCCAATATGGACCGTTGAATTTCCATGAATAGAGGAATTATGAGAGTATCCCTGAACCGTTGATATTCCATGATCAGAGGAGGTCCGAGATGAGATCTAGATCGTTGATTTGTCGATATGAAAGGAGCTCTAAGATATAATCATGACCGTTGATCTAATGGGATGGAGGATCTCCGAGAGGAGATCTGGATGGTCGATTTTCCAAGATCAGAAGGACTTAGCAGATGATATGGATCATTGATCTTTAACTAAGGGATCAAGAGGATGACGCGGATGGTGCCGCATGTCGAGCATATAAGGTGCCTCATGACATAGTTAGTTGGAAACTGTAGGTGATCTTCTGTGGGAGATATGTGTGCCACATGTCATGGTAGGTGGAAGGTAGTGGCAGGGTCACGTGTAATGTCAGGTGGAAGATGACGCATCCTACAGGATGGTGTGTGTTAATAGTCGATTGGTTGCTAAGACAAGAGTAGGCCCATTTGGGCGGAAATACCCTTAAGGCATTTACTTCGACCTCAACTGTTGATCATAGGAATAAGGACCAGATATCCACCATGCATTGGAGTGGGTCAATCGAAGTGGGTTGCGATTCTGGAGGAGATGCACTCTGATAGAATGAATCCGAGAGATGATCTAGGCCATTGATCGGAGACAATACATGATCAAATGACAACCGTCGATTTGGAAGGTCCAAAAGAGAAAGGTCCTGATAAAAGAACGTGGTAGGTGCCACATGAATTCCATGTCAGATGGCGCCAGTGATAGGGAACCACATGGATGCCACATGGAAATGAGGAAGATATGGTGAGTGAGGACCATAAAACTTTAAGGGGCCATAAATTTTCATCTAGAGCTTAGTTTTGAGCATGACGATAGTCATTGGAAAGCTCTTGATGAGAATAAGATGACGGTTCCATTGAGAAGATGTTTCAAGATGATTGATGAAAAGTGAAATTTTGAAACCCCATCCCTTAAAAGGGCACTTAGGGGGTTGGGTGTGTTACACCCTCATTGTAAAGGAGATTATTTCATTCATGATGTATATCCAAATATTCTTCCATTTAATAAAAAGTTCATTTCTTTCCATTTTATTTTCCTTATTTGATTTTGTCACATTTACTCTTAATTGTCACATCACTTTCCTATTTCTCATTTCGTTCCTTTTACAATCTATATCTGTGGTATCAGAACATCATGCTCCTTGTCGTTCCCAGTGCATGTCCCTGACGAGGTTAGGGTATAGAGAGTTAGGTCTCGAACTTGTTTCTCTTGAGGAAAATCACTCTCTCTTGCCCAAGAAACCTACCATGACAAAAGTAAATAGGGATGATGGAGCATGGGATCCTATCAATTTGTTACTCGAGGAATCCCTCACGCAACAACATGATGAAATGATGGAGATTTTTTCCCAAATCCTTTGACCGATATCGACAACAACATACACATCTTCGTCAAACGACCATTTTGGAAGCACCACCCCTTTCAAGGTACACGTTAATTTTGATATTCCCATGTTTGAAGGCCAAATAGATGCAGATGCTTTGAAAAAGTGGTTAAACATTCTAGAATATTACTTCTCTATCCACAATTTTTTTGATAGATAAAATATCACCTTTGTGCTCCTTAAGGATGTCCCCCATGTCAAAAATTGGTGGGAAACTTACTGTGAGAAAAATTCCACAGAGGAGTCTGGAATGTTTGAGGTTGAATCCACTTGGTAATTTTTTATGGATGTCGTAAAGGAACAATATTACCCTATTGGAAACTATGACGACCAATACATGAGATGGACCATACTATGTCAAGAGAGGGGCCAAACAGTGTTGGAGTTCACAAATACCTTCCATACCTTGCGCACCAAGTTGAGTATCAAATAATTCGAGCGACATATGGTTATAAAATACCATTGGGGTATACATAGGTACATTCAAACATAAATGGAGTTTCTAGACATATCATCACTGGGAGTTGCTTATCAATATGTTGTCAAAATCAAGCAAAAAATTGAACAATAAAACAAGTGGGAATTTGGGTTTGCAAATCTGCAACAACCAAAGTATGGTAAAGGAGATCCTAACTCACAAAACAACCAACCTCAATAGAACAAATCCAAGCTGTAGGAAAATAAGGGTAATGAGAAGACGAATAATGACACTAGAAAGTGGTGTGACTTCCACAAAATCCCTTGGCACAATACTGATGAATTTCAATCGAAATTCATTGGTGGATGAGCTCAAAGAAAAAGATCTGAGCCTTGACTAAGAATATGATTTAGAAAATAATAAAAGGGAACATACCATTGATACATACCCACTGCTACAATTGAAACCACAACAATCCAACTAGAAGAACCAGAGGAACCTAAGGAGGGGGAGCACCTCTTCCATTCACATATGTGGGTGAAAGGGACCCCACTGCATTTCATTGTTGATAACGAGAGCCAAAAGAACCTCATCTCAGCAGAGGTCATCAAGAAGTTGGATTTTCTAACAACACCACACTTGCATCCATACAACATTGAGTGGCTTCACCAAGGATGAGATCTCTGTGTCAACCGACAATGTCGCTTGTCCTATGACATCAAGCCCTTCAAGGATGATATATTGTGTGATGTTTCCCCATTGGAATTTTGTGATGTTATTTTAACCTAGCCATATATGTGGAAGTGTCATTCTATTTATGAGTCTCAGACCCGCAGTGTCATTGTTACTCTGGGCTTGGTGCCGCAAAGTAATCTCTCACACTGCAAAGTTTAGCTTCTTCACAATCCGGTCAGAAGGTGAACATAAGGACACTGCAATCACTTCAGACTCTGCCCAAGCCCTTTCTATCCAACATAAGCAGGTCAAAAATATTTTAGAAGAGAAAACATATATTCTTGCTTCACCTAAGGGGGTGCCTCCACACTGCCCAGTAAAACCAACCTATAACAGATCCCTTCATAGCTCTATTGGCCACAAATAGTTTAAGGCATGCTTAGGGTTCCAACCATTAGCCCCCATTGATATAGATATTTTTTCTTCATCGTCACAGATAGATTCCTCCCACAACTCCACTAATAGGTTCATGACATCCTCCCACATGTCAAATAGAAGCAGGATGACTACTTCAACAAGGAAAGCGACTCACCAAGATTCAAATTCAACAAAAGTTTCCCCACATCCCAAGGGAAGTTGACGTAATAAGGAACATTTCTTCCTAAGGGGGGAGGAATGATCCAAGTGGAAATTGGTGTCCATCCACATCTTCCACCAAATCACCATGGTAATTGTTTTTTTTTTACCATCGGGAATATACACCCATGGTATTTGGTGGAAAAAGAATAATAATAAATGGAGAAAAGCCATGTGCCTAGTTTTGTTTTTTAACCCATAGAGTTCACCCATGGAATTCACCCATGGAGTTCACCCATGGTATTCACCCATGTTTTTTTTTTTTTGTAACCCATGGTATTTTTCCATGGTATTTGAAAAACAAAACACATAACAATTAAATAATGAAAAGACAAGAAATAATTAAAAATTAAATAATGAAAAGACTTGAATCCTACGAGGACCCCGTAATTACTATATATAAGAGCCTCTCATTGTAAAGGGGATCATTCCATTCATGATGTAGATCCAAATATTCTTCCATTTAATAAAAGTTTATTTCTTGCCATATTATTTTCCTTATTAGATTTTGCAACAATTACTCTAATTTGTCACATTACTCACCTATTTCCCATTTTGTTCCTTTTACAAGCTGGATTAAGAATGTGGTCAATATTTTTTCTCCAAATCATGATGATGTTAACATGAGGTCTTTTTCCCTTTTCTTAGAAGATGATGCCTCATACTAGAACATAACTTTAACTCCCAATAAAATTATCACTTCGAATGAGTTAGAAAATGTATTTTTCGATAAATGGGCTAAGAAGAAGGATAATATGTATCTTTTGGTTTCTCTTATCCCATCCAAGAGAAATGAGAATGAGACTATGGAAGAATTCAACAAGAGATTTACCCAAACTGTCTAGAAGTTGAATCAGAATATCAAACTCCCAAAGGCTATCCTTATTTATTACTTGGATTCTTTCGATGGAGATATTTCCTTTCACTTAAGACAACAAAATACTCAAACCATTGCAACTTCCCAACAATATTCCATTAAGGTCGAGAAGAATTTGAATTCTTCTGGAAGACTCATCGAAGCAAGCTCTTCCATGACTAAGAGTGAGCCTAAGAAGAACATTGTCAAGACAACTAGTTTTGAGAATGAGAGACTCACCTTTCTAGTTGATGCTATGAAGAGGATGTAGGCCAATTTTTCTAAATAGACTGAAACTCTCCAAAAAAAAATCAGGCTATGTAAAACAAGATAATCCACTTAGAGAGACAAACTCAACATAATATATTTCAACCTAAAGGGAGAGGTGGCCGGGATAGACCTAAACAACCTTGGCATGATCAGGAAAAAAATGTTCTCAACCCGTTAGAGGAAAATAATGTGATTGACCAAAGGTTTTCACCATGGTGTGATTCTTATAATTTTCCACATGATCCAGAAACTTGTGCAATTTCCAATGGGTATGCTCAACTTATGAATGAAGAAGTCCCAAGTGATTTTGAACAACTTTGGGGGGGAGTTCCTGACATGATCAATAATGTTTCCAACCCTTTGAATGAGCAAGTTAAAGCGTTAATGGGTCTTGAAAAAGATATTATTGCTAGAGCCCTGACCCCTAAGCCATCTCAAGATGAAATAAAAAGAAGAATTTGAGAGAATGATTGGATCACCTACCAATGAAGAGGTAAGCAAGATCAATCACAACCTTAAGCTATTCCAACCAAGCAACCCAAAGATACACTTGTTCAAAAACTCAGAAGCACTCAAGACCCACAACCTCTAATAGAAACAAAACCAACTCAAACGATAAAGACTCCAAGTGATGTTTCAGCGTTGGATATGTCGAAATATACTTAAGATGAATCATATCAACATTTATTTAAATTCGTACTTTTCTAAATCCCATATATCTATCCCTTTCTTGGAGTTTGCAAATATTCCATCAAAGATAATGAAAATCAAGGAAATTTTGGGATTTGGTGAAGGAAAAGAGGAATCCTCATGTTGATCTAAAAGAGTGTCTTATGGCCTTTATGAAAACATCACGAGGATAAATCCCCTTATGTTTTTAAAGAGGTGTACTCCTCTATTTTCAAACAATATGCAAGAACATAAACAATGCCTGAGAGACAACCATGCTTATTTTTGAAATACATATTGACATGCAAAGAGTACTTGAGAAGGACAAGGTATATCGCATGAAGTAAATATTAACACTATAATACAATATTATAGATCAAAAGAGTATATAGTATCATAGGGAAACATTTCCATAATAGAATTCCTCAAAGTAAGATGCATTATTCAACAAAGGGAAAGAAACAAGGACTGCATATGAAATAAAACTTAAATGATCATTCCATTTAAATGCAAAAAAATATTTTGATAGACACATTAGAAATCTCATGCTTAGAACTTAAAGTCTAAGAAATCAATAATGTTATGTCCCAAATAGTTCTCTGGGAACCTAAAACAAATAATAGATGTCTTTGTAAAAATAAACAATAATGTCTAAGAGTTTAGATAAAAGTGAATTGTTTTTTTCCCTTCGAAGAGGACTCAGATGGGGCTCCCACAGACCTTGAAATAAAAGAGAGACCTGCAAGACAAAAATAAAGCGGTCAGGGGCCAGCCTTTAGTTTTCATAGTTTGTGGGAACATGAAATAAAAAATTACTATTGACTGAGGAAGAAAAAGTAGTGGAAGCAAGAACAAGGGTACTATTTGACTTACTGTGATGGAAATTCCCAACCCTTATTTGGTTGTCATGGAATCTTTTGTAGGTTGCTCTTGTGCTAGAGGTGGCATATATGAATTAACAACTTCTTGCTTATATGTTTCGATTATTTTAAATGAGGCCTTCATTAACAATTGTTCAATGTACTCCCTCATTGGAGAAACCATTATCTCATGTTTAGTCTTAGTTTCAAATAACTCATTTTTTGGTTCTCTTAAATCAAGGCTTAATAGATGGAGTGTGTCCTTAATGTATTCATTCTTATTCACATATCAAACTAGCCATGTTTCTATTTATTCTTAAGAGAACTCAATTGAATCACTAAATTCACTAGCCCAAACAACTTTTAATGCTTCCAATTGTTCATGTGGGCCATCTAATTCCTTATTCAAATCAACAAGTTTTAAGAATATAACACCTCTTTTAATTTTAATGACATTACACTTAGACAACAATTCTCTTAAACATTTAATTCTACTTAGTCAACAAGCATTGATTTGTTTCATGTGAGTTTTAGAGGGAAGGTTTTGATCTCTTCTTTGTAACTCGCTTAAACTTGAAACCTTTGTTGCAAATGTTCCCACTGCTTCCTTGTAGAATCCTTCACTATTTTCCAAATCTTTCTGGAGATACTCTTTGAAGTGCAAAATACTTGTTGAGAAAGTAGATGAGCTTTGTGATAATTCCCATATCTCAAGGATTAAGGCTATTCTTTCCTTAATACTGCCTCCAATGTATTTTCTTACAACCATTAGTAAGCTGGATGAACCCTTTAATATGGAATTGGTCTCTGGGACATTTTCAAGATTGAACATTGGTTTTATTGTAGTGATGGGATCGAAAAATAAAGGTTTTGGAATCCGATTTTTTTTTTATTCCTTTATTCTTTATTTTAAAACCAAATTTTATTTTTCTATATATTGACTCCTTCAGGGCTTCTCTAGTTGCATCATGAAATTGTACAATTTTCGACGGTGGAACCCCATGAAAATCGATCTCTGATTTCTACTTCTCTGAAACCTTTTTATTTTTCAAGTTTACCTTTTCAATTAATTTTTTTTTGGAACTTTTATGGTAGGTCGCGTGGTGTAAAGTGACATTCTCTTCTTGAAATATAACTGGCTCTTGAAAAGCCAGTTCTTCAGCAATAACCCTGTTGGCACCAATTCTTGCAATGGGGTAGTTTCTCTCTGGTTTCGGGCTCTTGGTGTTAAATGCATGAAATGGGGATTAAAAAAGCCATCAAATGAAGTTATCCAGGGTCACAGCCATGAAAACCCAAGCGCAACACAGAGAAGATGTTTAGTTCCGGGTTAAAAATCAAGCGAGTGAGCATTTTTCTTTTCAACGACGAGGATCCATCGATGGAGTAGATCGACGGTCATTGGGAAAGTCGGAGCCATGGAGTTGCACAAGGATTAGCGCTTGTGCTCGGTCCTTATGGCCAAAGTCACGAGGATAATTTGGGCCATCTGATCTCGCGAAGACAGGTGTCAGCTAGTCAGCATTCCGGGATTCAAATTTTCGGGGATCGCAAGTTGGGATGACAGGGTTCTCCCTTGGGTTTCAAAACCCTGAAACGCGAAATGCGATAGCCCTAGGAGCCTGGCCCACGGCCATGGCGCAATGTTCGGTGGATAGGCGGGGCCTAAAGAAGAGGACAGGGGGATTTCAAGATATTTAAAGTGAAAGCGCTGATGTGATCTAAACCGTCCACCCTGGGGACGTGTGGCGAAAATCCATGGTTTCGTAGGTTGAGCAACCGGGAGAATGAGACAGGATACATCATGTATCCTCGGTGCACGAAACCCTGAAAGGATCAGGGTGTTCAATGAGAGTGATCTCAGTTGTCCGATCTTAGAAGACATGCGGCGGAGGGTCCAGGCCAGAAGGGGCCCCAAGTCTAAATATTGATTTAGGCCATTCAACCAAGGGGCACGTGGTGCACGATTAAGCCCAGTTGCTATTTCGGCTACGAGGACTTCAAAGGAAAAAGGGTTGCTCCTCCACTGCATTTCGAAACCCCGAAACACGACATGCGAAAGCCCCCGGGGATAGGCCCACGGTCCTAGCTGGTGATTATATGAGCGAGGGGTAAGGAAGGCACCAGCATGATGTAGCCCCCTTCGTGATTTCAGCAGTCGAGATTCTCAAGGGTGAGGAGTTTACTCCCTCCCATCGCCGATACCCGAAATCTGTGGAGCACCTTTGGTTTTAGAGCAAGGTCACAACCCACTATCATATAAAAAGTAGGGCCAAAGGGAAAATCTAGGCGCTTGTTCATACCACAGACGGCTAAGAGATGGATAAGGAAGAAATCCTGGCCGTTGATGCTAAGGGAAGATCAAGCCGTTGGTTTGGGTAGGGCGATTTCACAACGCAGGGTATCGGGGATCCTGGACACAGCATGAGGGAATCCCCAAAAAGAAAATGCTGAAGCATCCTTGAAGACAGTTGCATGACCCTGTGGTTACGTTGAGAGTGAAACCTGAAGAAATGAAGGCTGGCCTTCAAGATTTGGAAAGCTGACACGTGGTCACTCTCTGTGTATTCAGTCTCGACCACCCTTTATGGAAGAAGAAGTTAATGAATATTGAGCAGTTGGTTGAGACCTCAGCTCAACCCATAAATGGAAGGCGTGGGGAGGTTCATAAGCAGTCAACTTGTGGTACTCTGATGGACGGTTTCCCTGCATAATCCATGTCGCCTGAAGCAGTGTCAGACAAGAAGCTATGTGTACAGTCTATAGGAAGATCATGCGCACGTAAAGCCTTAAATGAGGTAGCTCAGCTACCCTCCTGCGACCAAGGAGGTGAATTTCTCTGAGTATATAGACTCTGTTTTCATTTTTGGTAAGCATGGTTGGTAGAGCTAATCTCCCTGTTGTATGATTTTGATGAAGCACTAGTTTCTCTGATCATGTATGTGCATCCAAGATTTCTTGTTTAAATGGAAGTCATCTTTCTTATTTACTCTATTTTCCTTCTGATGCTAAGGAGTTCATGATCGACAGATTCACATGAACCATTGTGACTGTGTTATGATAAATGATTTGTTGTAACGCTATGATATTCCTTAGTTTCCTTGTGATTTAAATTCTAGGAGTTCTTGTGTTTAAATCATTCATCCTTGGGTTGCTGAAAGTCCTGGCATCTTCGGTCGAACTCTACATTTTTCTCGTTAATGTATTCCTCATGCTTACCCTTACTACAACCTACTGAATGAAGTTAGACTAAGACCTAGCATGTTCATACATAGTTTGGTCCAGGATTCTGAGTTAAAACGATATCATTCTGAGTCTGCTCTCTTTTGATCACCCTTGATAAAAAAATTGTGACATAAACTGATGGGTGTCGGGCTCTACTCCTGCTGCAATCCAGGAGTGACTTCTGACGCTAACATTTCTAGCGCCGTTGTTGGGGATGAAGTCGAAAATTTTTCCTGGGATTGAACGACATTGAGCCTCTGATTCTGAAGGTGCATTAGGCATCAGAGCCCTACAAGATTGCTACTGTGCACCTAGCGACTCCATTGTGATGACTCCACTGGGGAGGACCTTCTGTTTCAATTGTGGCTTCCCGAGGCAGACACACAAAGTCTCATTCCCAGCTGCCCTTGGAAACACTTGAAGTAGATCCAGAGAAGCTTATCAGAAAGGGAAAGGCCTTTGAAGGAGGAGATTCTACTGTCGAACCAGGTATTTTTGATAATTTTCCATCTCCTTCTGTAGAAACTCCGTTTACTGCTTCTCATTTCCTTGTCATACCTTCTATTGAAGTTTCTAGAACTTTAAATCTTAGGAGTGTTCCTGTTGAGTTTTCCCCTCTTGGTCTGGGATTGGAGGGAGAAATCCTTGCCACTCCCCTCTCCCCTAAAGATGTACCTTGGCATAGACCCAGGACCACATGATATTTCCCCACTCCTATCTTTACCACCCCTCCTCTTATTACTGTGGTTGCTACTGTAGAGAGAGAAGCATCTGCTGACTCAAGCCCCTTAGCCTTCTCTCTGAATCCCCCATTGTTTCCCTTTCCACCTGGAAGCTCAGTTCCAATATCCCCTATTCGAACTCCTTCTCCTCCTAGTTCTCCTCCACCTAATATTCCTATGGCAGGAGAAAATCCCCCCATGACCAGGATGGAGGCTATAATAGCTGCTAGGTATGCCCCCTTATGTTTCCTCAGCCCCTCAATGCTCTTCCAGTAGATGGCTACCTCAAGCAACTGCCCAAGTTTACAAGCGAAGGAAACATAACTGCAGAAGAACACCTCGAAGCCTTTTATATTTTTACAGATGATCATGTAATCATGCATGCAGACGTATGGATGAGGATTTTTGTTCATAGTCTTGAAGGAGAGGATAGGAAATGGTTTAGGGCCTTAACTCCCGGGTCTCTTGATTAGATAAAGGCTTTGGATGATGCCTTCTTGAGACAGTGGGGAGATAATAAAGATTTCATGTATTACATGACAGAGTTTGGATCCCTAAAGAGAAAGGAAGGAGAGTCGGTCTCTGACTTCTCCAAGAGGTTCATTAAGATGTACAATAGGATCCTTACTGAGATAAAGCCCTCGGAGGATTCATCCAAAATTACTTATGCCAGTTCTTTTGACCCTGATTTCTGCCTTTTGTTAAGGGAGAGACGAGCCACTTCCCTGGCCGACATGCAGGATGCAGCTGTAGAAGTTGAATCAAATATCTTGGCTTTTGACTGACTCAGAAATGAAGCTGATAAAGACATACTCAGGAGGAAATCTGAAGCCTCCACATCTGGTTCCTCTACCCTTCCCCCTCAGAAGGAAGAAGTAACTAAGGTGCTGCAATCACTTTCGGCTAGGATGGAAAGGTGGGAATTAGAAGGGAAGCCCATATATAGAAATCCCCAAAATATTGATAACAAAGGCTTCAGGAGGCCAAACAACAATATTCCTCAGATTATGTCGAGGGAACAAATGAATAGGGATAGAGATGATCAGAGGATCCAAACTCCTCTCCAAAATAACCTGGTTGATCAAGAAGGAGAGGAGATAGATGAGCTTGGCCCTGAAATCCATTGTTTTGGAGACACCTCCCTTTTTCTCCATTTAACTCAATCTATGTATGAATAATTTCTCATAAGCAGTCAAATCAATGAGCTCGGTAAGGGGGAGAAGGCCAAAGACAACATTCCTAACAGATATAACCTCAGGTCGAAGAAGAACGAAGGAAAGGCTGATATCCTTGATCAAACTCTTGTAGCAGAAAGGCCTGCTAAGCCTGAAACGCACACTTCCAAGGAAAGGATCACTCAGAATATTTCTCCAATAGCCAAAGACCCTATCCCTAAGGTAAGAGAAGCTCTTAAGCCTCCTCCTTCCTTTAGTTTTGAGCATGAAATTCAAAAAATTAGAATTCCTGTACCCCTCTCGGAACTAGTTAAAAATGAATATTTCAAAAGGTCCATCTCCAAGATGCTATAGTCTGAGTCCCCCCAGCCTTCCACAGACTTGGTAAATCTGCAAGACAAAAATACAATAGTCGTCATAGGTCCCATGGTAGAAGACAAAGATGATTCATCCCCTCCCCTCTACACATCCTTGAACATACATGATAAGGTGCTGCATAATTGCCTCATGGATTCAGGAGCTTCCCACAACCTTATGCTCAAAATAGTCATGGAAGAATTGGGACTGGAAGTAACGAAGGCCTATCATGATTTGTATTATTTTGATTCAAGGAGGGTGCCATGTCTTGGAGTCATCAAAGACCTGGCAGTATCATTGTTTCAGCTGCCCATGAAGAGTGTGGTCATGGACATTGTGGTAGCTGATGTCCCTCCCAAGTTTGGCATGTTGTTGTCAAGATCTTGGATTAAAAAGGTTGGAGGGACATTACAGATGGACCTCACATATGCCACCATTCTAGTCTTTGGAGGGGAACACAAAAGAAGATTGTATAGAGAGGCTCAGCTGGCATATATTGTTAGTGATGAGGTAGACCCCACTAATCACCCTATATTTTCACTTGACACTGATCTGGGGTCTAGTTTATTGCAGCTCACTGATACTCCTGAAGCCCCTCTCGAAATAATAAAGCAACCTATTTCTTGTAATGAAATACCTCCTCCAGTTACCTTTGTGTGGAAATTTTTCTTCGATGGACCCTCTTCTAGTGAAGGTACTGGCGCAAGAGTGGTTTTGGTGTCACATTGTCAGGAAACCATATCCCTGTCCTACAAGCTAGAGTTCGAGACCACCAATAATATGGCAAGATATGAAGCCCTTGTGTTAGGTTTGAGAGCCGTAAAAGAAATGGAAATTGAAGAGGTAGCAGTGTTTGGAGATGCAGAGTTGATAGTTCAGTAGATCAGAAATGCTTATCAAGCTAAGCATCCTCGACTCAAAAGTTACATAAATGAGGTATGGGACCTAATTGACAATTTTTTCTCAGCATTCAACATTTCATTTATTCCAAGAGAGGAAAATACTTTGGCCGATTCCCTAGCTGTTTCGGCTAGCCAGTTTAAGATCCCTTTGCCTCCTAAGATCAAGCATGAGGTTGAGATAAGATATAGGCCCTCTGTATCGGACAATATCAAGCATTGGAAGGTATTTGAGGATGATTTGGAAATCATAAAATTTCTTGAGTCTGCCGATGAATTCTCTGCATTGCACATTGATCAGGATCCTGATCCCAAAGGTGACCTTCACCCTGGGATTTTTTCAAACAAAATTGCGAATCACCATATTGTTCAATTGCCTAGCAATCACATTCCAAAGGGACTAGTCCCTTTAGAAAGATTGTTCGATGGGAATGATGTGGCAGTAAAGGGTAAGGTCTCAAATGAGAAGGATGATGTAACCAAGTGCAACATTGGCACAGAGGAAGAACCAAAATTTATCAAGCTGTCCAATAGCCTGTCAAAAGAACATAGGGCCAAGTATACCGAGCTACTAAGGGAATTTGTTGATATATTTGCATGGACCTATGAACACCTCAAGACATACAACACCTCTGTCATTGAACACAAGATCCCACTCAAAGAAGAAGGAAAACCATTTAGGCATAAACTAAGATAGATCAATCCCATGCTGTTGCCTATTATGGAGAAAGAGTTGAAGAAACTACTGGATGCCCAGATCGTTTTGCCTTTGAGATATTCAAAGTGGGTGGCCAACTTAGTTCTGGTAAGGAAGAAAAATGGCAAGATCAGACTCCGTGTCGACTTCAGGAACCTGAATAGGAGCTCAAAGAAAGACAATTACCCGTTGCCCAAAATGGAGCACATACTTCAAAGGGTAACAAGAGCATCCAAGATTTCAATGATTGATGGCTACTCTGGCTACAATCAAATCTCTGTTCTCCCTGAGGACAGAGAAAAAACAACGTTTACCACTCCTTGGGGAACATTCATGTATGCCAAAATTCCCGTTGGATTGATGAATGCGGGGGAAAATTTTCAATGAGCCATGGACATAGCCTTCATTGGGGAAAGGGATAAGTTTGTGGTTATTTATCTGGATGACAACACAGTCTTTTCCAGATCTGATAAAGAACACTGCTGTCACTTGAAGAAGGTTTTCTTGAAATGCAGGAGATTTGGTCTCTCATTAAACCCCAAGAAATCTTTGTTTGCTATGAAGGAGGGGAAGCTGTTAGGCCATATAGTATCAACAAAGGGAGTGAGGATTAATCCTAGCTGGGTAGAGGCTATTCAGACCCTGTCACTTCCCAGGTCCGTAAAAGAGGTCCAAGATTTTTTGGGAAATATTAACTTTCTTAGAAGGTTTGTCTCAAATTTTGTTGAGTTGGTGAAACACATCACAGTTATGCTAAAAAAGGGGAATAAAGTAAAATGGACTGCCGAACCCAAGAAATCGTTTGACCAAATAAAAAAATCACTGACTGAAGCACCCATGCTTATCAATCCTGATTACTCAAAGGATTTCTTAATTTTATTTTTTTTGCCTCTTTTGATACAGTGGCTGCTGTCCTACTACAGAAGAATGATGCGGGGATAGAGCATCCCATTTCCCTTTTCAGCAGAGCACTGAGGGATGATGAGATCATATATGACATTATGGAGAAGCAGGCCTATGCCCTAGTGAAATCTCTCAAAGCGGTCTGAGTCTATGTCATGCACTCAAAGGTCACTCCATACGTTCCTTCATCTTTTATGAAGGACATTCTTATATAGCCTGACTTAGATGGGAGAAGGGGTAAATGGATTGCCAAGATCCTTGAGTTTGACCTGGAGATAAATCCCACCAAGTTGGTTAAAGGGCAGGGTTTAGCCAAGCTACTAGCTGAATCCAATTGTAAGGCCTTGGGGGTCAATTTCATCAATGTTTTCTTAGATATTCAGCAAGCTAAGTTGTCCAACAAAGATACTCATGACAACTTGTCATTAGCAGAATGCACCTGGTATAAAGACCTTATATATTTTCTGCTAGAATTAAATCCCGCTGATGGAATGAGGAAAAGAAAGGCACGAGCTCTAAATCTCAAGGCAGTCAAGTATTGCCTTATTGACCAGGGTTTTATACTAGAAATATCCTCTAGGGGTGCTTCTGAGATGTCTGAACCCACAGGAGGCCCAAAGAGTCATGTTTGATTTCCATAGCAGCCTATGTGGGGGACACCACTTTTGGAAGACCACAACCCACAAAATTCTCAGGGCTGGGTACTACTAGCCCACCTTATTCACTGATGTCTGCAAAGAGGTCAGAGCCTGCATCAAATGCCAAAGGTTCTCAGGGAAGAAGCAGCTCAAATCTTTGCCACTAAAGCCCGTAGTAGCTTCAACACCCTTTCAACAATGGGGGTTGGACTTCATTGGAGAAATTCACCCTCCTTTAAGTGGCCAACACAGATGGATCCTGACTGCAACAGACTACTTCACCAAGTGGATAGAAGATGTCCCCACCAGGAGTGCTTCACACACGGTAATTATCAACTTCCTGGAGGATATCATAGCCAGATTTGGCCGTCCCAACAAAATTTTCACTGATAATGCTGCTTCTTTCAAGTCCGAACCTCTGGTTAAGTTCTGTGGGTAGTTTGAGATTTCATTGATTCATTCCACTCCCTATTATCCTCAAGGAAATGTATTGGCAGAGTCTTCCAATAAAAGTCTAATCCAACTCATTAAAATATTGTTGGAAGACAATAAGAAAGCATGGGATTCAAAGCTCAAATTGACTCTGTGGATTGATCAAGTGACAACAAAGAAGTCCCTGGGCACTTCCCCTTTTCAACTTGTTTATGGGACAAAAGCTGTATTTCCCACTCAGCTGGCTCTACCTGTGGCAAAATTCTTTCAATATTATGAAGGAGAGCCAGATCATATGTTCAGAAGAATTCATCAACTGGTGGAAGTGTAGCAGGAAAGAGAACAAGTATTGAACAAAGCTCACAGTCATAAGCAGAAGATCAAGCAAGCCTTTGATAGGAAGGTCAGAAAGGAAGAATTCGAGCTAGGAGATTTGGTGCTTAAGTGGGATGCGCCCAGGCAAGA
This sequence comes from Picea engelmannii, assembly GCA_009831015.1. Classification (NCBI taxonomy): domain Eukaryota; kingdom Viridiplantae; phylum Streptophyta; class Pinopsida; order Pinales; family Pinaceae; genus Picea; species Picea engelmannii. Next base: position 105,437 of record ML809195.1, read on the forward strand.
CAGAGGCACACACAACAAGTTTGAAGCCCTCTGGATTGGGCCCTTCAAAATCTCTTAAGTTTTTTCAAACAATACTTACAGGTTGCAGGATTTGGGAGGCGAAGAAGTTTTTAATAGCCCAGTGAATGGGCATTTCCTGAAGAAATGTTTTGTTTGAGCCTTAAATGGCTCCTCTGTTTTTGTAAATATTGTTTTTGTTGTTGTTTTTCTTTTTTTTGTTTTCGGTTTCAATAAGGAACTCCACAACCTAATAGAAGGCAACTGGAACTGCAAAAGGAGTTCTTAGAGCATCACAAGGAAGACTCTATCCCCCATGAAGCCTAATGTTGGCACCAATTCTTGCAATGGGGTAGTTTCTCTCTGGTTTTGGGCCCTTGGTGTTAAATGCATGAAACGGGGCTTAAAAAAGTCATCAGATGAAGTTATCCAAGGTCACAGCCATGAGCACCCAAGTGCAGCATAAAGAAGATGTTCAGTTCCGGGTTAAAAATCAAGTGAGCGAGCATTTTTGTTTTCAACGACGAGGATCCATCGATGGAGCAGATCGACGGTCATCGGGAAAGTCAGAGCCATGGAGTTGCACGAGGATTAGTGTCTGTGCTCGGTCCTTATAGCCAAAGTCATAAGGATAATCTGGGCCGTCTGATCCTGCGGAGATAGGTGTCAGCTAGTCGACGTTTCGAGATTCGACTTTTTGGGGATCGCAAGTTGGGAGGATAGGGTTCTCCCTTGGGTTTCAAAACCCCGAAACACGAAATGAGATAGCCCTGGGAGCCTGGCCCGCGGTCATGGCCCAAGGTTCGGTGGATAGGCGGGGCCTAAAGAATAGGACAAGGGGCTTTCGGTATATTTAAAGTGAAAGCGTCAATGTGATATGAACCGTCCACCCTGGGGACGCGTGGCGAAAATCCATGGTTTCGCAGGTTGAGAAACCGGGAGAATAAGACAGGATACATCATGTATCCCCAGTGCGTGAAACCCCGAAAGGATTAGGGCCGTTCAATGAGAGCGATCTTGGCCGTTCGATCTTAGAAGACACACGGCAGAGGGTCAAGGCCTGAAGGGTCCCCACGTCTAAATATTGATCCAGGCCATTCAACCAAGGGGTGCATGGTGCACGATTAAGCCCGATCACTATTTCAGCTACTGGGACTTCAAAGGACAAAGGGTTGCTCCTCCACTGCATTTAGAAACCCCGAAACACAAAATGCGAAAGCCCCCGAGGATAGGCCCACAGTACTAGCCAGTGATTATATGAGCGAGGGGTAAGGAAGGCACCAACACGATGTAGCCCCCTTCACGATTTCGACAATCGAGATTCTCAAGGGTGAGGAGTTTACTCCCTCCCATCGCCGATACTCAAAATCCATGGAGCAACTTTGGGTTTAGCGCAAGGTCACAACCCACTATCATATGGAAAGTAGGGCCAAAGGGAAAATATAGGCGCCTGTTTAGACCACAGACGGCTAAGAGCCGGATAAGGAAGAAATCCTGGCCGTCGAAGCTAAGGGAAGATCAAGCTGTTGATTTGGATAGGGCGATTTCGCAACGCAGGGTATCAGGGATCTTGGACACAGCATGAGGAAATCCCCAAAAGGAAAATGCCGAAGCGTCCTTGAAGATAATGGCATGACCCTGTGGTTACATTGAGAGTGACACCTGAAGAAATGAAGGTTGACCTCCAAGATTTCGAAAGCTGACACGTGGTCATTCTCTGTGTATTCAGTCTCGACCACCCTTCATGGAAGAAGTAGTTAATGAAGATTGAGCAGGTGGTTGAGACCTTAGCTCAACCCATAAATGGAAGGTGTGGGGAGGGTCAGAAGCAGTCAACTCATGGTACTCCGATGGATAGTTTCCCTGTAGAAGCCATGTCGTCTAAAGTAGTGTCAGACAAGAAGCTGCGTGTACAGTCTGTAGGAAGATCATGTGCACATAAAGCCTTAAATGAGGTAGCTCAGCTACCCTTCTGTGACCAAGGAGGTGAATTGATCTAAGTATATAGACTCAGTTTTCATTTTTGGTAAGCATGGTTGGTAGAGCTAAGCTCCCTGTTGTATGGTATTGATGAAGCATTGGTTTCTCTGATCATGTATGTGCATCCAAGATTTCTTGTTTAAATGGCAGTCAACTTTCTTATTTACTCCATTTTCCTTCTGATGCTAAGGAGTTCATGATCGACAGATTCGCATGAACCATTATGACTGTGTTATGATAAATGATTTTTTGTAACACTGTGATATTCCTTAGTTTCCTTATGATTTAAATTCTAGGAGTTCTCGTGTTTAAATCATTCATCCTTGGGTTGTTGAAAGGCTTGACGTCTTCGGTCGACCTCTACATTTTTCTCGTTAATGTATTCCTCCTGCTTACCCTTACTACAACCTACTGACTGAAGTTAGACTAAGACCTAGCCTGTTCATACATAGTTCGGTCCAGGATTCTGAGTTAAAACGATATCATTCTGAGTCTGCTCTCTTTCGATCACCCTTGATAAACAAATCGTGACATAAACTGATGGGTGTCGGGCTCTGCTCCTGCTGCAATCCAGGAGTGACTTCTGACGCTAACAAACCCTAGTTTCAATCATTCTTTGTTCTTCCCAGATGGGATATTCTATCACATCATCAACTTCCATATCTTTGGGACTTCCTACAATTTCAGGTAACTCTTGTTCCCCTTTTTGAATTTCTATTTTTCTTTTCGTGGAAGTATGAACAATATGAGGTTTTTAAATTGTCTTCTTAGTAGGGTCCTTGTCTTCACCGTCATCTGAGTTTCTAGTGGATGACCTTTTTTGTTCTTGACTAATACTTCAAGGTTTGGTCTTTTCTGAGGTAATTTTTTGTGATACATTAGGTGAATTTGGGTTTTTATTTGTTGTCTCTCTACTCCTTTGCTTGTAGCACTCATTTGTGCTAGCTAATTCTTCGATATCATTTAGGGTGTCTTCAAATGATACTTCAGGAAGATTTGGGTTATCTCTCCCTCCTTCAAGTTTTAGAGACTTACTGAAATATGAAGCATACCCAACTAAAGACATATGTGCATAAAACAAATCTTTTGGATCAAAACCCTAAATGTCCCATGCTTCCTTCAAATTGAGCTGGTTTAATTTATCTGCATATTCATCTAAATGAGATATATGCTTGAAAAATATCTCTCCAAATCTCCATGGTAGTGGGATAAATTAATTTTTCCTTTTCTCATTGAAGAATTGTGCCCAATACTTGTACTGCCTACACACTTGAATGATGAAAAGTCTATCAGGAACATAAAATGGTAATAAAAAGGGTTTCCCTTGGAATCCTTACAGTCTCAGAAAACCAAATTCTTTCGAAGCCTAAAAAAATCCTTTCTCAAATAAAAAGGATGCAACTTACAACAATATCCTTGATGCAGTAAGACCATGAATCATCTTCTTAAAACCAGACATAAAACCATTTTTTTCTTTGTAAAAATTATATGGGGCCTTGTGCCTCCATAACATTGGGTACCATAACGAAGTTGGTTCTTTCTTGAAGTCAACATTTCTTGCTCTGGGCAAATTCTCAAATATATGATAGTAAACTATAACAAAAACCAAATAGGAGGTCATGTAGAATTTCCTAGTTTTTCTCATGCTCCCCAATTGAAACAAAATCTCGTTTGAGATGATTCACGCCTAGTCAATCATGGAATTTTCATGAATAGCATGATAGAGAATAAACACAATATATTTTGGCACTGAGGTCGTGGACTCTTATGCAATTATTTTGGAAAATAGCCAGACAAATTCTTTATACAGGTACTTTAAAGAACATACCTCGACTTGAACACAATTGATATCTCTTCTCATATTTGTGAGGAAAATCTTGAGAAGATCTGTTCCTCCATCGTGTACTTTAAGAAACTCATCTGCCTCAACACTCTTGAATAACAAACTGGAGTCAGGAAGTCACAACATCCTCCTAAACACTGAAGGGGACAAAGAAATCAACGAATTTCCTTGTATTTGAATGGTTCTTTTCTCTGTATCAAACTTGTCGGAACACCAGAGGACTAACTCTTTAAAATAAACTACCTCTAGTACACACCCAACCAATGCAATACATGAGCTTTAAAATTTGTTTAATTCCTTTTCTACAGGTGGGAGAGACAAGTACCGTTTATATGCCTATGACCACTAAAATTGGTGTTCTTCATGTGCAAGGGCGTTGATAATGTCACCACAATACAAGTCCTTCCTTTTATTCAACATGTCTTTATGTAGATTTCCTTTTTTATGAATAGGTGGTGCTCTTGTCAATATAGTATTTTACAACATGGTGTTTAATTCTTTATTTATTTTTGCTATGTATTTCCTTGATTATCAACAACTGTAGCTCTTAGTTCAAAGTTGCTAGTTTGCACGGTCTGACTTTGGATTTATTGCAAAGCGTTTATGAAAATCACACCACTTAATAACGATATTATATTCACACATGTGGAAGTTGATGTGGTGGTGATAAATAAATGTCACCGAGAATGGTGATATCATATCAGGGATTATGAAAAATGGTTAAGAATGGAGGTGTGAAATGAGGGATGGAAAGAGTATTATAGTGAATGTGGAAATGTAGGATGCGAGATTGTGGGTTATGGGGAACGAAAATAGAGATACGAGGGACTCCCACATCCACGTTGATGGAATATGATAAGTACAAAAGGGTCAATTTTGTGGTTTGTGGAAATAGGTAATTCATTCTAGAGAATGCAGAAATGCAGGATGCAGGGTTGTAGGTCTAGGGAACATGTGAATGGAATCAAAGGGATGCCCCACATCCACATTCAGGAAATTGGTTAAGTATGAAAAAGATAAAAGGTGTGTTATGAATGATGTAGAAATAAGAAAGGTCTTTTGAGTGTTGTGGGTTTTGGGACTCACGTATTTGCAGGGTGAGGGGTAGCTTGGTCTCCCACAACAAAAAATTTGCAACAAATAAAAATGGCTAAGTGTCAAGATCATCGAGTAGGAAAAATAATTAAGTATAGTTTTGTGGGTTTGTGGATTTGCCATCCTGTGGACTTGGTGGTATATTGCTCTGCGACCCACATTTTTAAAAGAGAAATGGATAATTATAGAATATACAAGAGACAAGAGAAGAGTAAAGATGGACCTTTATACACTAACATTGATCAATGGATGTAGATCAACACCTCTTAATATGCCCCCATTATCCTCCAGACCATAGATAGATGGTGCTCAAATGGAAAGAATGACCCTTTCTACATATCTTTGCATGTTAACGATCTACTATTGCACAATTGTATGCTAGATTCAGGCGCCTCCATGAACATTATGCCTTTAAGGGTAATGGAAAAATTGGCTCTTAAAACCACTCGACCTTACAAGAATGTATGTGCCATGGAATCCAGGGAGGTAAAAGTCTTTGTCATAATTAAGAATTTGGTGGTTGATTTGGTTGTTTATCCAAACATTACAATCTTGATGGATGTTGTAGTTATTTTTATTTCATATTCGTGGGGTATTCTCCTTTCTAGAAAATTCCTTATTGATCTAGGTGGCTCATTGCAAATGTATCTTTCATATCCCACTACCTACTCATGAGGGTACATTCTTGACTTTGTATATGGAAAAACTCAGAAGATATCATGTGGAGGACCCTAAGGAACCCACAAATGAATTTGTATACACCGTGGATGAAAAAATGGGTAATTACGCAATCCTTTTTCACTCCTTATCCCTTGAGCTTGATGAAGAAGAAAATAAGGGTATGAAGGATGAAATTTGGATAATGTATTTTTATGGAGCACAATGCCAAACAGGAAATGGTGCTGGAATTTTTTTCATCTCTCCCAAGAGATTTTTAGTTTCTCCTATGTGTTGGACTTTGAGGCCACCAACAATGTTTCCACGTATGAAGCTTTTCACTTTGGCCTTGATTTAGCCAAGGAAATGGGAATCGAATTCCTATAAGTTTTTTAGATTCTAAACTCATAATATTCCAATTCAAAAACAAGTACTCCATAAAGAATGAAAGGTTAAAACGATATAGGCTATGTGTGTTGAGTCTCATTGGTCATTTCAAAGATTTCTTAATCAATGCCATCCCAAGGGAACAAAATGATTTGGCTGATACTTTAGCTGTTAATGTTTCTTCTAGCCAATTGATTGACATCACTATGCCAAATGAGATTAATATGGATGCCCTATATAGACATTCTATTCCAGACAACTATGATTATTGGTAAGTGTTTGGTGATGATAAACAAGTATAATTACCCATTTTGTCGTCCATAGTGTATAAATCTTATGCCCTTTCAATAATTTTGGTCTTATGTTGGTTATTCTAAAATCATTTCTTACGTTCCCCATGCCACTGTAAAAGACATCCTTTCCCACAAGATTGTCTTGGAGTTCATGGTAAATGGGTTTCCAGGATCTTAGAGTATGGTTTAGAAATTAGACCAACCAAAATGGTAAATGGTCAAGGTCTCGCTAAATTATTCGCTGAAGTAAATGAAAAAGATTTGGGTATAAATGTGGTTACAAACATGTCGAATAATTTGGAAAAACATGAATGGTATACAGACATCATCTATTACCTTGAAAACCTAACATGCATGGGACAACTTGTTGACCATCAAAGAAGGGATTTGAGACTTAAAGTGGTGAAATATTGCATTATCCAAGGTGGTGTAGGTTGGAGGAACCATGAAAAACTTGTGCTTAGATGTGTTGATGAAAAAGAAGCTAAATGGTTGATGGAGGATTTGCATGAAGGGTTTTGTGGAGGACACCATGCAACCCAGACAATAACTCACAAAAGTTTAAGGGTAGGATATTATTGGCCCACCATTTTCCATGACATCCACATATATGTTAGTTCATGTCAACAATATGAACTCTTTACTGAGAAACAACACTTAGAAACATTACCCTTACAACCAGTTTGGTGGAGGCACCATTCCAGTAGTGGGGCCTTGACTTCATCGATGAATTCAAGGAAAATTGTAGTAATAGGTTTAGACGGGTCCTTACTACTACTAATTATTTCACTATATGGGTTGAAGTGATCCCTACCAAGAGAGATACTGATAACGTAGTGAAAGAATTCATTGAAGAAAGGATCATCATTGAATTTGGTGTTCTAGATAAGATCATTATTGATAATTCCAAGGAGTCCAATTCTATTGATTTATCCTCCTTTTTTTTTATTTCGACATTGTATTGTTCCATTCATCCAACTACTTTCCTCAAGGGAATGGTCTTGCAAAGTCAAGCAACAAAAACTTAATGACCATCATCAATAAAATAGTGGGTGACAATAAAACGAGTTGGGACAGTAAAATCAAATATTCCCTCTAGGATGATAGGATCATGAAGAAGTAATACAACAGGCGAATCCCTTTTTAATTAGTATATGTGATGGACGTAAATTTACCTATCCACTTCAAACTCCTAGTATACCAGCTACTTGAACATTTTTCAGATGATAAGGAAGTCTTTCAAGCAAGAATTAACCAAGTTGTTGAATTGGATGAGAATAGAAGGAAAACCTTTGATCAACAAACAAAACGTCAAAACACATTCAAGAATTTGTTCAACAAGAAGACTAGGCCAAGAATATTCAACCCATGTGATATGGTATTGATGTGGGATAGCCAAAGGGAAAAACCTACAAAACATTGAAAGTTTGACTCTTTGTGGAGAGGGCCATTTCAAGTAGAGAGAAGAGCTGGAATTAATTATTTCAATCTTAGTGACCTTTACGGAGAAATGATACCATTTCCTATAAATGGGCAGGTGTTAAAACTCTACTATATTGATGGCACATAGTGCCATGTTAGCATGTAACATGAATAAGCTCTTTGTGAATTAGTTTATAGTGCATATTTTCTTTCCATGCATATTTTGTTTTCATTTGTATATTTACTTTCATGTATTACTTATTGATTTTCTTAATGCATTTACTTTGCCTTAGAACAATTTCTTGCATACGTTTTTCTTCTTTATTTTCATGCTTAGAAATAGTGAACAATTTTGATTTCTGCAAAGTAGTTTTTATTCTATCTGGGGTGGTAGGTTCATCTTGAATTTATCGTGGTTTACTGAGTTAGATGGTGTGTAGGTCACATGTCCACACGGTATTATGGATTTCTCATACGATCTAGCATATAGTGCATGCCCTTGAGTAGGAGATAGATGTTACGCCCCCAGGGGTGGAAAATTGCAAAGGTATCCTCAAAAGGGTGTAATGTTGCTACTTGCATGAGATATCATGCTCATCTTCTCCAAATCAGATATAGTTTCTCTTGATCTACATCAGATGTATGATCGTGCTAGCTCAATTGGGGTACAACTCATCCTCCTCCCTCACTTAGATGATAGATGCACGATGGATGGTATAATATGGTTTCAATATGCTTTATCTTGACATTCCATGTATCGATGTTCATTTAGATGTGATACTGTAAATTCCTAGTTAGTGATGAAAGTGGTAAATAATTAATGATTTCTGATAGCACTTCATCACATTGCATGGTTTTATTATTTGCCTCGTTATACCTTGGGGAACATGTTTTCTTTTAAAAGTGTGTCATTTCTCGGGTCAATTTGTACTATTGGGTACTTATCCTAGATAGTGTTGTCCAAATTTTAACCATGCTAGCCATTTTCCATCTTCCCTATATCATTTCATTCCATCCATAAAAAAAATTAATCTACCTTGATCATGTATGATTTCTCAAAGGTTAAACGAAAAGGGTCGATGATAAAATGTTGAATTAATAAAGCCAAAAACACTAGAGGTGAAGAGCTAAAATCAAAAGCCATAAATAAGAGCTTGAGAAATGCCACCTCACTATGAGGCCAATGCCCTTAGTCCTAAGATTTTTTATGAATATCTAAAGAAAAAGGGTCTTTTCATGAATATTAATAAGAAGATCCATAGTATTGAGATTTAGTGTCAATGTTTCAGATCCTATAGCTAGATTCATCTTTAGGACGAACAATCAAATATAAAAGAAACATTAAGATTGGATAAATATAGAAATGTAGATATGACTTAAGGGTGACAAGAGAGGTCGGATAATGCAAATATGTGATGGGCCGACAATATGGGAGCAACAATGAAACCATAAGGTTGACTTTGAAGGAGAAACAAAGAAACCATAAAGAAACATATAAGCGGGAAACTCAAAAGCAGGAAGAAATACAAACCATGATATAATAAAAGGAAGAAGATGAGATAAACCAAGGTTAAATGGAAAAGAGAAAAAGAAAAATGTCTATTAAAAAATAATCACAAAAATATAAAAATCTACAAAAGATATAAGAGTTAATCAAGAGGTGAAGATTAATAGTTAATATTAAAATAAAAATTAATAAAAGAGTTAAAAACAAAATCAACGAAAAAGTAATAAAAATAAACCAACAAATAAATAAAATAAAAATAAGGATAAAAAAGGAAGTAAAAAAGGAGAAAGAGAAATAAAGAAAAGAATGCAAAGCCGGAAAAAATAAAAGACGAAGAAAAAAGAAGGAACCCTAAACCTATAAACACAATAGGGAAGAGAGCTTCGAAAAAAAGCAACAAAAGGATATTAAAAAGTTTAAAGAAAAAAGACGAAGTAAACAAATAATAAGGATAGGAGAACAAAGCCATAGATAATAACCATAAAGAGCAGGGCAAGGAAAAGATTGAAGACAAAACTTGTTAGATTTACTTGGTTCTGGGGTGGTGGATCAGAGAGAGCCAAGTTTCACTATGGATTTGCCTTTGACATTATGGCCTGTATGGATGCTACAAAATATTTTTCTCCTTTGTTATGATCTAAAAATACCACTCCTATATGCTTTGTTCAACTATGGAACAAATGCAATGTTAAAGAATGGAACCCTTAGTTCTCTTAGCGGTCTGGTATTCAATTTCACTCGATAACCTTCTAAGGTTAGGTTTTTTGCATCATCAACCCTCAATTAGTGATAAGGTTTGAACCTTCTATAATCTTCTTGAAAGTCCACACATGGCTAGTCCCATGTGTGTGAGTACTGGGGGTTGAC
>ML809195.1:147221-172498 GCA_009831015.1 Picea engelmannii
TAGTATTTATGTATTCCTTAAGGCTATTTATGCATTAGGTTGTACTTAAGGTTAATTAGATTCACAAGTTACTGACTGGTAGTCTTTTAGGCTTGTTGAAGTAGATATGTAATAAAAGTTAATTTGACATATAGTTATTGTCTAACCTGGTAAATTAGACTCGATGAATTAGATGGGTGTGTATGGACTTAATTTAATTTAATTTAGAATTGTCAAGTTGGTTTAATATTGATTAAAGAAGACGATCGAAATGACACGAATTTAATGTAAATTAGATTGTATTTAATGATTAAATATAATGTAGAATTTCCTATTCGATTTGTAGTTGATACTTTTTAGATTGAATTGAATGACTGAGGTGTTAAGTAGAATGGCCAATTGGATTTGTATTCAATGTTAATCAAATGGTAAGTTAAAGACTAGTTTATAAGCTGGACTTGCTAAATTTAGAGGGTTAATCATTGTCAAACAATTGTAACTGTTGACTAGTTTAGACTGGATGATTGGTTGGGTCGTTGACGATGTCGTGTTTTGGCTTGTGTCATCCCCTGCTGTCGTCCTCGGGAATTTCGTTGACCTGTTGTTGGGGTTGGGTGTGGTTTTCTTATTGGTATTCGGTTCCTAGCGCATCGAATTATCTAGAGTCCTCGGTCCGAATAGCTTATGTTGCGCCAAGGTTATTGACGCGTTTATCACCTGGGAATGTAATGATTCCTGATGAGGGGATCATGGAACGCCCTATGGGGTAGCGACGAATGAGATCTTGGCCGAAGTAGGTGCGTTCTATGTGAGTGTTGTCGAGCGTTGCAAGTTGCTTTTGGTGCATGGGTTGAACGCCTTCAGGCGTTTGGTTCACGTGCCTTGAGGTTCTAGTCCTTGTTCGTCTAAGCCATTGTGTCGAGATGGGGATTTTGTCCCTTATCTTATAGGAGTGGTCATGTTGTATCGGGCGGGTAGTCGTTCCTCCTTGTTATTCTGTGCATGTTTTGCCCAGTTTCCCTTGTGCCTACGCGTAGTGTCATAGTAGCATGTTGCCTGGACTGTGTGCTTGTGTCCGTCGTCAATGGTGTGGTTAAACTGTTGTCGTCGTCGCCTTATTGCCTCTTGTTTCTTAAAATAAATAAATAAAATAAAATAAAAATCTTCCTCCGTAGCCGTAACGAAGGGGTTGTTACATATGGTATCAAAGCGGGTTCAACCCGTGACTTGGGATCACTACAACTTTCATTGATATGATTTGATTATGATGTTGCTAATTAAGTTGAATTGTATTCATGCAGGTAATCATGGTTAGAGGACGCCATGGAGGCAGATGAAGGGGTGCTAGGGGAGGAGGCACGATGCCTCCAGTAGCATCCATGCCTGAGGGGTCTAACCCCTAGGTAGACAAACATGTTATCGGGTAGGAGCAGATAGCAGTTGGTGATGTGGTTGGAATGATGAGATATTTTCAGCACATGTCTGAGGCATTGATCAACCGTTTGGACAGAGATGAGGCCAGAGCATCGACACCCCCTGAGGGTCTGCTGCACACTCTGGTTGGTATGGGTAGCATACACCGTGAACTCGAGAAGGTCAAATTCCCTGAGTTCTTTGGTGCCCCGGATGGCACAGTCGTCGAGGCATGGTTGGAGAATATGACGATGTGATTTTCACTTCACAACTATACCTCCAACATGAAGGTCTGCATGGCGGTCTTTCAATTGAAGGGGAGTGCTCTTCTATGGTGGAAGACGCTCCTACCACAACTAAACATGGTCGTCGAAGACGTGTCATGGGAACTGTTCGAGGAACGGTTCCGAGAGAGGTACCTATCAGAGGAATTCATTGAGCTTCAGCTCAATGAGTTCAACGCCTTACGATAGGATGGTCGTACGGGCCCAAGTATGAGGTCTGTTTTATGGAGTTGCTTCGGTATGCGCCGCATCTTAATACTGAGAAACTTAAGGTCAACAGGTTCGTGCTCGGACTTAATGGCAACATACATGCACAGGTTAGGATTTTTATGCCTCAAACCTTGCATGATGTTGTCCAGAAGGCCCTCATAGTAGAGGAGGAGCTTATCAGCGGCGGTCAAAGCAGGAGTCCAGCGAGACCAGCAGGGAAGGTTTCATCTGGCGCGCAGCAGCATCAGACACCAGCCAGACATACGTTAGGATATCGTGGCTTCCAGAGCGAATCCACTTTCACTACACCTCGGCGACAGACACCTCAACAGTGGACACCTTATCGGGGACCACAACATCAGTAGCAGCGTCGACCGCAACAACAACAATTTAGGCTTGTTCAACAGAACAAACCAGGATTCTAGGCTGGTGGGCCGTCATCTTCTACTTCAAGTACCAGGTGTACTGGACCGAAGAAGGGGTGTTAGACGTGTGGGGAGCCACACTACTAGCGCGACTACCCTAAGGAGAGGACTAGAGCGTCTGGATCAGTCGGACCCACTACCGTGGGAGATATGGGCAAGGCCCATCGGATTCATGCAGTGGTGAATAATCCCCAGGCAGAGCACCAATCGACTGTGCTCGAGACGTCATGTATCGTCGCTGACCAGAACCTTAGTATTTTGATAGATCCCGGTGCTACCGAGAGTTTCATTTTTGGTGTAGCGCTAAAAAGGATTAAGGTAAAGGAAGTTGAACATGACGAGTTTATCTTCGTAGAGATGGCCTCTAGAGCCAAACAAAAGGTTGGAGGAAAGGTTATGGGTTGTACCCTTAACCTGGAAGATTTTTTCACCAGGGCCAACTTGTATGTCACGATCTTAGGATCTTATGACGTCATGATAAGTATGGACTGGTTGGAATCGCATGAGGTGATACTCAACTGTAAGATGAAATGGTTGAGCTTGGTCGATGATGAGGGACAGAGACACGTGATTGTATGAAGGAACCAAGGAGTTTTCCTGAGGCTCATCTCTTCCTTGCAGCTACAAAAGAGCATGCGCAAGGGATGTAAGCTTTATGTGATCCTTGTGTTAAATGGGAAGGGAGTAGCGGAAGGTCTAGAACACCTTCTTATGGTGAGAGAGTTTGTAGACGTCTTTCCGAAGGAGTTACCTGGGATGTCGTCAAAGAGAGAATTGGAGTTTATTATAGACCTAAAACTGGGGACTGAACCGATAGCTAGAACGCCTTATCGGATGTCAACCCCAGAGTTACAGGAGTTGAGAATGCAACTGAAGGAGTTGCTGGACATGGGATTGATATGTCCGAGCATGTCACCGTGGGGTGCACCTGTTATTTTCATACGAAAGAAGGATGGGTTGTGGAGGCTCTGCATTAACTACCATCAATTGAATAAGGAAACGATCAAGAACCAGTATCCGTTGTCGAGGATTGATGATCTGTTCGATTAGATGAAGGGTGTGACGATGTTCTCAAAGATTGATTTGCGATCAAGGTATCACCAGTTACAGATCAAGGAGGATGATGTCCCTAAGACTGCCTTTAAGACGAGGTTTGTACATTACAAGTTTGCTATTTTACCATTCGGACTGACAAACGACCCAGGGGTATTTATGAGTTTGATGAATGGGGTGTTCCACGAGTATTTGGACAAGTTCATCCAAGTATTCATTGACAATATTTTGATTTACTCCTGGATGATAGAGGAGCATGACGATCATTTGCGCTTGGTACTACAGTGTCTGCGAGAGAACAAATTGTACGAGAAGTTGTCTAAATGCTCATTTTATCAAACAGAGATTCACTACTTAGGGCATGTCATCTCCGATGAAGCTATCGTTGTGGATCCAAAAAAGGTTGAGGCTATTATGGAATGGCCTGCGTCGATGAACGTCCTAGAAGTACGTAGCTTCATGGGTCTAGCAGGATACTATCGACGATTTGTCGAGGGATTTTCGAACATAACAAATCCGATCACGGAGCTACAGAAGAAGAATAAGAAGTTTGTTTGGACTGATAAATGCACATAAGATTTTAGGAGGCCCAATGAGCTGTTGACAACGACACCGATACTAAAAGTCCTTGACATGGACACAGACTTCTTGGTATGCACTGACGCATCCAAGGAAGGCTTAGGCGGAGTCTTGATGCAAGACGATCGAGTGATCTCTTACATCTTGAGGAAACTGAGAAGGCATGAGGAGAACTACACGATGCATGATTTGGAGTTGTTAGCCATCGTTTATGCCTTGAAGGTTTGGAGACACTACCTTGTTGGACGAAAATTTGAACTAAAGATGGACCACTGTAGACTACAACGCGCGACAACGACATTGGTCGAAATTTCTTGGCGAGTACGACTTCGAGATTACTTACATAAAAGGAATAGTGAATTGAGTGGCAGATGCATTGAGTCAGATACCACACATATTTTTGGTGTTGCCTCTTTAGACGAATCTACGTGGAAAGATTCTAACTTTACAACGTGACGATGAATGGTACAAGGAGGTCGAGGGTTTTATCGGAAAAAACACCATGATGGTACAAATATTTGAAGGATTTACGTTTGACAACGATGGATTATTGAGGTTTAAAAATCGAATTTACGTACCACCGAATGATGAGTTGAGGAGCTTGATCCTAAGCAAGGCTCATAGAGCAGTATACATGGCTCACCCGAGATTCACGAAGATGAGGGCGGACCTTAAACCCTTATTCTTCTGGAAGGGAATGAAGGCATACATAGTAAACTATGTGGCCAGATGTCTATAATGTCAGCAGGTAAAGGCTAAACATAGACACCCAACAAGATTACTACAGCCACACGTTATTCCGGAATCGAAATGGGAGGTTATTTCTATGGATTTTATTGTTGGATTGCCACTGACGGCAATGAGACATGACTCGATTTTCATAGTAGTAGACACTCTGACAAAGAGTGCTCAATTTATTCCTATGCGTACGATGTATTAGGCACCTGACATAGCTAGAGTTTTCATCAGTGAAATTGTGAGGCTTCATGGCATGCCTAAGAGAATTATATCTGATCGAGGATCGTTGTTTACTGGACGATTTTGGACGAGTTTCCAAGAGGCCTTGGGAACCCAACTTAACTTCAATACTGCGTACCACCCGGAGACTGACGGGAAGACCGAACAAACAAACTAGACCTTGGAGGACATGTTGCGCATGTACGTGATGGACCAACAAAATCGTTGGGAAGAATTCTTGCCACTGGTGGAATTCACTTATAACAACAGTTACCAAGGCACCATTAAGATGGTGCCTTTCGAGTTTCTTTATGGGTGACTATGTCAGATGCCTTTGAGTTGGGATCGGCTTGAGGATAGGGTCCTGGTGGGACCATAAGCGATCCAAGAAATGGAGGAGAAAATGTAAACAATAAGAAAAAGGATTAAAGAAGCACAAGATCGACAGAAGAGTTATGTCGATGCACACCATGTCAATCGTAGTTACGAGGTTGGCGATCGAGTCTTCTTGCAGGTAAAACTGCATAAGAGTTCGATCAAGTTTGGAAAGGGAGATAAACTCTCTCCCAGGTTCGTGGGACCTTTCGAGATCGTGGAAATAAACGGGCCCGTGGCCTATCAACTAGCCTTGCCTGATTCTTTGAAGCGTATGCACGATGTTTTTCATGTATTTGTTTTGAGACATTATATTCATGATCCTACACATGTTATTGACATGAGTTCCTTGTAGGTATCGGGCGAGGGGGCGCTCACGGCTGAGCCGATCCGCATCTTGGATCATCGCATTCGAAAACTACGACGTCGAACAGTAGATCAGGTCAAGGTCCAATGGGACAACTATAGTCCGCACTCGACGACCTGGGAGGACGCATATGATATGCACCAACAGTTTCCATTTTTTTTTTGATAGATAGACTTATGATACTATGATACACATTATTTCGGCACTTATGCTATGAAACTTCGGGATGAAGTTTAGACCAAGAGGGGGTGTATGTAATATCCCGCTCTTGCGCACTAAGCGAACTTATTCTTTGAGGACACGTGCTCGTGAGTGATCCAGATTATTATGCTATTAAAACATTTGATTTTGATTATGAGGCGTTATGGGTTGATGTCATGTTGTTTTGCTGCATTGACATAGATAGGTGCTATTGACTCAGTTTTACTGAGTGTGCAGGATTTTAGACCTCGAGGATGCAGAGGCATCGATGGAACCCCTTGGACTCCAGATCGAGTTGGGGAGTGAACTAATGGGGTTTGATTGTTTTATATGTGATATTAGTGCATCTGATTAGATGATATGATATGGATATATTTCTGACATGATTCGTTGATGATGCACGCTGATGATAGCTTGCTGACCAGACTCACATGTGGAGTAGAGGGGTCACGCTCGACTACCAGAGATGTTGAGGGAGAGGTGTGGAAAACAACCTTGCCACAACCTACTAGCACTCCCTTCGTGGCTCGAACTGTAGGTTAATGATTACCTAGTTCAAGAGGACCCACGATGCCCTTGTGCCTACGCGTAGTGTCATAGTATCCTGTTGCCTGGACTACATGCTTGCGTCCTTCGTTAGTGGTGTGGTTAAACTGTTGTCGTCGTCGCCTTCTTGCTTCTTATTTCTTAAAGAAAAAAAAAAATTGCTTCGCCCGTAGCTGTAGCGAAGGGGTTGTTACAATCATATCCAAAACATTTTCTTGGTGTCATGATCTCAGGCACAATAGGAGAAACAATACCCTATCTATTCTTCCCAATTCCTCCTCCGGTATATTCCATCTTGCTGAGCAGTTGGGACCCTATACGTGTAGTGTGTTTTTCAAAGGTATGAGAAACAACATGATCATTAGTTTTAAAACATAAATCAACAACATTTGGATTACAAAAAACAACAAGGGGTAGAGAAGAAATGAGTGAGTTTGGAAACTCAACAACATCAACATTCTTCTCACAAACAACTAGACTAGCAACAATGGCGAAAGAAGAAATAGGTGAGTCTGGCAGTTCGACAACAATAATATTCTTCTTAGCAGTTGTCTTGACATTATGTTCAACAATATGCAGTTGACAGATTTGTTCTTCAATGTTTTGTTTGAAGTTCTGCGGGATCTAAAAAGTCTCATCCTTATCATTCAACTGTAGCAATATGGCATCATAATCTTCCTTCAATGCTTGATATTCGTCAAATAGTATATTGTTTTCTTCTTGGAGAGGAGTAGCTTCTTCATGAAGCTCATCAATGGAGGCCTACAGGTGGGAAACCTCATGAGTTAGTTGATTATTTTTCTCCATCAAATCGATGACATTTGTGCTCAATGTTGTATGAGGAAGGGATTTCACTTCTTCCTCCAAGTCTTCAAGAAGGTCAAACTTTTCTTCAAATTGATCTGCAAGAATCTAAAAAAAGATAGCAACAATGTTCCCCATGGCAGCCACCCTTCTCGAGTGCTCAGTCATAATAGTATGGAACACGTCTTTGACATACTTCAATCGATTTTTCAGTCCTGCATTCTCTGTATTCAAGGCAGTTTTTTCACGAGAAAGGGATTTCACCTCCTTCATGAGATTACCAACAAGATCAATTTTATCGTCAAATTCATCCATCAGATCTTAAAAAATGGTTTCCATAAACTGTTCTAGGAGAAAAAAATTCCTAGACTTTTCATCAAACCGCTACAAAAGGATGGTTTGAAAGAGGGAAACCTCATCTTCTAGCTGGGTATGGGTTGTCTCCAGTTCACTACTCAGACATTGATTCTCAATCTACAACTATGTATTGAAATTTTGCAAGGCAGTGACTTGTGCATGAAGTCGACTGTGAGATTATTCCAAGGCGAGGGCCTTTTTCTCATGAATCTCCTGTAGTTTCTGAAGCATTACAACTTCATCTTCATCTAGCATGGCTATTGTTGATGGAGGGAAAATACCAATATAACAAATATGTAGAGAATGGGTTGAAGGACAAACCACAACAAAGAGTCGGGCTTCACCAGTCGACTCACACCAAATGGAAGTAGTCAATCATTCATGGTCGAATGTGGGCACAAAATTTGTGTTGGTCAAGTCATGGTACTAGCAAAACATTCCAAGCATGAATCCACATCAAAGAAATTTTAAGGCAACTTCTTATGAACTCAAACAAATCCAAGGGAAAATGAGATCGTCTGGTTGAGTTTTGAATTTACGGTGTGCTCAAGTTGAACCATCTTCCAGTCGACAACAAAAGTGATCAAGTCATAGAAGGATATTAAATCCATGTCGAGTCGATGCAATGTGTTGCTAGATGATGAGAGGTCGAGTATGCAAGTCGAGACGAGATCTTCCCATGCATGTGAAATTTGATTGGATCTTTTCAAATCGATAGTGAATGTATGCACCAATAATCTTACTGGTAGCACCTCCATTTAGTCAAGGGTTTCACCAGTCACCTGGGTGGATTTTGCAGTTGGCGAGAGCATCCGTGGAGTTTTCCAACGTTTGTTGTGAGAGCTTGAGTCGATGTCGAATCAATTTGAAACTCCACAAATAAATGCGTTCTCAGCTAAGAAATCAACAAGGGTTTGATCCATGTAGTCTTCAGGAAATGACCAAGTCACGATCTCAGTCAGATAAGCACATAAAAATGAAGGGTTTATGCGGCTTAATAACCCACGACGGGAAAAATATTGGCAATGTATCTTCCATCATTGAAAGGCCAGATCACAAATTCACCATTGTCTCATTCCCATTAATCTCTCTGCGAACCATAGATCAAAGAACCAACAGATCTGATACCATGTTGTAATAGGAATTGAATGCAGAGGAGAACGAATTGAGAGGCAGCAATGGTGTCGAAAGACATCGTAGCATTGAAGCACAAGTCGCTCAATGAGAGCAAAAGCATATCTCTCAGGATGATCTAAGATGATGATAAAACGATCACAAGGATCGTCTATAAATGGGTTTTTATCATGGACCAAAACCAACAAACTCAGGTGAAGGAGGTTGCACCTGTCCATAAAACGTGGATCTGGGATCCTTAAGTGGACATGGTCACTAATTAAGTGGACAAGGTGAATTTTGCTATGGACCCACATGTTCCAACACTTATCTCTCTTCTTCTAGTACTTTTTCAAAATTCCACATGCCTTCTCTTTAATTATTAATTTACAAATATGCCTATTATTCACCCAACCACAAGTCTCTTCCATGCATATTGCTAATGTTTAATTAACTTAAATGCATATTAATATTGCTAATGTTTAATTAACTTAAATGCATATTATTCACCCAATTCCGAATCACCCTTCCTATTTTTACTCAATTATGTTTCCTTTTACTTTTTCTAACTCATTTGGTGTGTGCACATGGTAATTTACTTTTAAATAAATAAAACCTCTAAAATAAGAGATGAATAATTTCTACCATGCATGCTTCTAGTATTTAATTTCTATTTCAAATTTACCTAATAAAATCAATCTAATTTACCCATATCATCCCTTTTAATTGAATGAGTGAAATTATTTTTGTATGAGCAATGCTTGCATGAGTACATTCTTATTATTTAACATATTCATGGGTGAGTGAGTGGGGAGACATTAATAGAGAAAATATATTATATATTATATAATATATTTTCTCTATTAATGCCCCCCCACCCTCCTCATGGGTGGGGGGTGGGGAGTGTGCATTAATAGAGAAAATATATAATATGTTTTCTCTATTAATGCCCCCCCATAATATATACTTTTTCTTTGAATAGTGAATCTTGATCAATATAATTGGTACCAAGGGTGAGGCTATGATCACTCAATCCTTCCACCTACACACAATTTTGTGGTAGGGACAAAATCCAATGTAACATGGGTGAGACCTATGTTAACCCCATCATGTTTACTAATGGCGAGAGAGACATGGTCAATACTGAATAAGGACTACATGTATTTCTCTCTTTTGTTTTGACTAGTTTGGTTGATTGGATCATATTATTTGGGAAAATTTTGATTACAAAATGACTTAGTTTATTGATATGTGTTATGATGATGAAACTTAAACTCTTTTGACTATTTTGTATTGATTTTAATTGATTTATTTGTATTTTTAAATCGGTTTTGTTTTAATGTTTATATGATTATAATCATGGATAAATAAATTGTTTAGTGATATGACGTAACTATTGATATTGATTGACATGGTTATGAAACATTGAAATGGTTGTATATATATTTAAGATGCATAAATTGCTAGATGCTACTAATGGTTTGCTAGGTGTAATAGGGAAGCCACATGTGCACATTAATGTGGGTTTGCATGAATATCATATGGATTCTGGATTGAGTTAATACATTATGATATGTCATGTGATTAATGATATGTTTCTAATTTGTGATTATTATATTATTTAATGTATTGATTTTAATGCATGTAGACACTAGGAATATGTTTGCTAATCGGTCCACACATGGGTAATGGGGTTGTATGGAACATGTACATAGTATCACTAGGAGATGAGGAACAACATCCTTGTTTCCACCTACTAGCACTCATTTTTTCATGTTTTGGGTTGAAAGTCATGTTGTTTTTACGTAGAGGTTGCATGTTTCATTGAGGGTAGGCTACACATTCGGCTAGTCACGAGGTTTAGCAGAGGGATGCACAATAAGGTGTCATCCTTATTCCTTAGTGACCATTAGTCTCTCAAAAACGTAGTAATGAGTTGAGTTGACTTGGTCTCAACCATTGTACCATTCCCCCACCAATGAAAATTGGATGCTTTAAGGGCATGCATGAACTTTACACCCTTGGTACATGCTAAAAGGTAGTACTTGAAGGGCATGAAGAAGCATGACACCCTTGATATCAATCATAGTTATAATGCATGCATAGGAAAAATATTTGCCTAGCATATGCATTTTAATTAAATCGGGAAAGTTAAATAAATGCATGAGTAATTGATTAATCATATAGATTAATTGCACTTTCATTAAAATAAAAATAAGGTAATTTATTTAAAATTTATTAGAAAAATGAATGCATTTAGAAATGTACATGAAATAGAATAAAATTAATTTTAATTGATTTAAATATTAACTACTAGTGCACCCATCAAATAAGGATAAGAAAAAGGGAAAATGAATTCAAATTCAAATGGATAGTGGGAAAATATACTTAAACTTGTGAAATATTAATGAGAAGAAAATATACCTAAAAATAAGAAGAAAAAAAAGGGGATCAAGGGAACATCTAAGAATAAAAATAGGGTTAGCAGTAGTTGGGTGATGAATAATCATCATTTTATATTTTTTAAAAGAAAAAATAATTGGTACTTGTACATGTGAGTGACATATAGGTGGGTGAAGAAATTATATATTTTTATTTGAAATGGGCAAGTGGTTTGAGCCATAAAACCTATAAAAGAAGGCTTCAACTAGAGAGCTCACTCATTTTTTTTCTCCCTTGGATGGTTGTTGTAATGCAAAATTTTATGTTGATAAATTGTTCTTGAGTTTGGTCTATTAGAGAGTGTGTTTGAGGTGGGGTTTCCTCGTAAGCTTGAGAAGTGCACTCTCTTCCCAATTGCTAGTATTGTACCTTTCATATAACTCCATTGCCGCTCAAAATTCCCTCATAAAGGAGAGTACCCATTGGAAATTAGTAAGGTGGTCAACTGGTAGACTTTCCCTCATAAAAGAGAGTACCCATTGGAAATTAGTAAGGTGGTCAACTGGTAGACTTTCCGATAATTAATAAGCTAACATAACCAAGAATTCAATCTTGCAAATCAAAATTAATAAATTGAGAATGAATTTTATAATAACCCTTGTAAATTTATTTGTGAATAAGTATTGTTGTTATTGAAAAAAATACTCACAATTGAAAACTTAAATACTTAAATTATATTAAATTATATTGTGAAATACATAAATTATTAATAAGCATTGATTGAAATGAAAAAGCATAAATTTTACAAGTTACACAACATTTGGGTACAATTGTTCCTCATGAAGACTCTATATTTGTAAAGGTATTGAGTTCTTGATAGTCAACCATGTATCTTGTGTGGAGATATTTCAGTGTAATTTTAATTTTTTAAAAATATTTATTAAAAAAAGCCACTTAATTTTTAAAAAATATTTATTAAAAAAACTTTTAAATTTTAATTTTTTTAAAATATTTATTAAAAAAACTATTTTAATTTTTTTTAAATATTTATTAAATTTATTTTTGAATTTGCCCAAATGCACTTATTAAGTCAATCCATTATTTACTCCAATGATAGATTGGACATGATTGATAGATAAAATATTTAATTAACAAATCAGTAAATGAGTTTTAAAATGAGTTGAAAGGAATTCTTTGCCTTCATGTAATTTGCTTTAAAAATAGGAAATGATTTAAATAATATAAAAACAGAATGATGCAAATTCCTCGTATACTTGATTCTCTTCTCTAGAAGGCCTGGGCACTTTTGGTGGTCATTCTTACTCATTCTTTTATGTTCAAAAGTGTTAACAAGTATTTTTTACAATTCTTACCACGGCAAATAATTTTGTAATTGCACTGCAAGGTTGTTGTGGGATTCTTACTCTTGACCAGACTAAGTGTCTTTTTAGTTAATAATCATATTCTTTCATGTGGAATCTTGTTGTATTTGATGTTTTTATATTTGAATTTAATATTTATGGGCATCTATTTTTGTTGTCTTTTCTTTGTTACACTTAGGAAAATTGAATTTAGTATAAATGTTTTGTTTGGTGGTGGGTTTTTTATGTTGAAAGGCATACATCTATTGACAATGGGCAGATTTAATAGAGGTTTAGTGCTTAATAAGTTTTTTATGGATAAGATTAAATATGGCTGGAATATTCTTAGTAGTCACACAAAATAAATGGTCGTGATTTCAATCATTAACTTTCTAGCTATTATAAAGACATCCGTTAATGTGTTTACTTTTTTACATTTACCTAATCATATTTAAAAATTACTTTGATAACTACCTGATTGCCACGTAAGTGATTAACATAAATTAAAATATTAACACCAGATAAATGAAGGGCAACCGTTTATTTGTTAATCAATAATAAAATTTAATATATTCTTTTAAGGATTCGTTTCATCTTATCAACGTTCACCAGCAGCTAATATTTAGTTGATATGCTAGTGGTAATTTCAAATCACTAGTTCAGTTCACATGAAGGTCCCAAGGTGAAATATTTATTTATAGAGTAAATGGGGCTTTGTTAAGAAATGAGACACTAAGTCACTTGCTACAGTTTTGTTTATATATATGTCTTTTATTATAAGAATGTGGGATCCATATTTTTAGAGAAAAATATTGTGAAGTTAAGATATATAATTTGAGTGAATTAAATATTGCTTGTTTATTTTTTATTAAATTTGGAGAAATAAGGGATGTATAATTTTGGAGAAATAATGTATGTATAATTTTGTAAAATAAGTAGTCAGATTTCTAAAATGAAAATTCCTTATCTAAAAATAAAATAAATATGATACATCAATTTCATAGATGCATATGTAATTGAATTTAAAATTAAATTATTATTTCTAATTCTTGACTTTTTCATGCATAAAAGCTTTGTAGAAGAGTATTTTGACAACCAAAAACACTTACTTTTTTGATAAACAATAAGTCGATCTCTTCTTTTACAATAACTCTGTCCACTTCAATTAACAATTTCTCTATTGAGGTGCTACATAAAACGAAAAGAAGTACAATTAATCCTTGGTACGATAATGAATTTAAAATTGCTAAAAAAATCATTAAGGATGCTTCCAAGGCATCTTTAAAATATGATAAGATAAATAGATACAAAACCTTAATTAAATGGAAAAAAAAAAAAGATTATATAAATAGAAAGCAAGAGAAGTTTTTGCACTTATTTAAGATAGATCCTAAGAAATTATGGAGGCAATTTCCATCTCATGAAAATAAAGAAAATAATAAGATTCCCTTGAAGGATTGGAATTTTTACCTTAAAAATCTGTATGAATCCTCTAACATCATGGACAACATGCCAAACAACTCTATAAAGGATGAAGTGTTTTCTATAGAAGACATTAAGTTTGGGGTTAAACGACACTCAAAAGGAAAAGATAAGGACATCAAAGGTTACCGAGTTGAAATATTAAAAATTTGAGGACCTATCTTCATCCCTCACATACATAAGCTCTTCAATTTAGCTAAACAACAAGATTTCCCAAAAGCTTGGACTCAAAGCCTCATTGTACCTATTTTTAAAAGTGGGGATAAAATCAATCCCTCTAATTATAGGACAATTATGATTAGCCCTATTTTAGCTAAGCTATACGAAAGTATTTTGGAAAAGAAGATCGACACATGACTAGAAAGCCATGGAAAAAGAGCTAGAGGCCAGGCTGGGTTTAGAGACTACCATTCCACTGTGGACCACCTTGTTACATTTATGATCATTGCAAAGGAGTGTCATAATGATAAAACCTATCTCCTTTGTTGTTTCGTTGATTTTAGAAGATATTTTGACATTGTGCCTAGGACTAACCTCTGGAATAGGTTAGAAGAGTTGAAATTCCCTTTCAAGTTAAGAGTAGCTCCAATAAGGCTATATGAGAAATTTATTTCCAAGTTTAGAAACACCGAGGGCTGGTCGGAAGAAATTAACTCTAATATAAGAGTCAATCAAGGTTGTCCCCTATCTGATCCAAAAAGATCTTTTAATGATTGTGGTTGAGTTATTAATTGCATGTGTTAATTAACAATTTATGAAGCTGAATGAAAGAGGATGAATTTAATGAAGGAACATAGAAGCCACAAGACAATATACAAATCTGAACATAAGCATGAATAACAACAACAAACCATAACACAAAGATGATAACGGAGTTCAGCAATCTCGCCTACGTCTCCAGGTCTTGTCTCCATGGGCTTTGCTTATTTTTGTTCGAAGCTTCAAATGTACATCATGATCGTGCCAAAAGGTTACAAAAATGAGCTGGTCATGTTCTACCAGATCTCATGAACCCATCAAAACTGACGGCAACCAAATTGGATGAACGAGGCTCCCAGAAATGGCTCGCAAAGGTCTGCTCCTCAATAGCTTCCCTGCATAAAAATGGCTTTGCCTTGGCTTTGCTTCAGCATAAATATTCTCTGACTGTCCTCCATGGCCTCAAACAGGCCTGGTTTTTATAGATATGAAATTGGTTATCATTCCCCAACTTCCTCCCAAAATTGGGCTAAAAAAGAGCCCAATATCTCCCCAAAATGAGCCAAATCCTCCATTAACAGGCATAAAAACAATAAAATCCACTAAACATTGGGTAAAAACCCACTTTCTGCCATAATAAAGGTCCTAGCCCCCTAGACTGGTGTGCGCCCCCCTATTAATGGTCATATGGCATCTTAATATGGCCAAGCGCCAGCCCAAAGGGCTGCACACTGGCCCTAAGATCTTGCTAGCTCCTCGATTCGTGGCAAATACATGGGACCAAGGTCTAGAACAAGTAGCCCTCAAGCGCATTTCAAGTGGATAAGCCCCTAGCTCCCGGTTCTTTTGGCAGATGATATGGTTGTGCCCCTTTTTAATGGATGGCGGTTATATCGCGCCCCCTGGTCATGTGCTATTCTAAGAGACCACGGGCTGGGGCTTAGCCCCAACGCCCCTTCACACCATTTCTTAACATATATTACAAAATATATATTACAATGTTGGTTTGTTTAAACAAGCAATAACATGGCACGTTGGTGGTTTGTCCATTACTAAAGTTCTGGCTTGACCATAGGTCGTGGGTTTGATTATTGCTACTCCACAATAATTTTTGCAATGAACCTAATTTCCAACCAATGGGTGCCACGTGGCAGCCCATGTCTGGGCCACGTGGCACCCCACCATTTGTTGTCCTCTGATTCCACATGTTAACATGCTATTGGTCCCTGTCACTGTCCAGTCAACTTGTTGCTGTGATTCCACGTGTCTCTGTGCTACATCAGCATGCTAACGTCATGCTGATGTCAACATTGACTTTTTTTGCCAGTGTGACTGTTGACTTTTAATTGTTTGGGAAAATGGTCAGAGTGTGATAACTCTCTCATACAACGTCTGTTTGAGAAAGTAAATATATGGTTGGAATCAACACGACGAGCCGGTCACAATGGATTTGGTTTCCTCCGATTCCGAGCACTTTCAATTTTGAGCCTTTTCTGGACCTGGAAGCCTCCTGGATCCAATTCTAGATCACACCTCTCCACTAAAGGACCTTTTGGTCCCCAAAAGGTTACTGACCAGTCAACAAGCTCGGGATAGGCTACCCAACTTGTCCTCTATCTCTGAACTTTGTCATGTGCACTTGTCTCATCAAGATCAACTGTAACACAATCATGACAACTGACAACATATTGTTAGCCATTTGAACCCTGTTACATCTTACTGAAGCCACTATCATCCATGTAGACAACATTACTAATGATAACATCAAAAAGACGACTGCAAATGAGCTGATATACTTGTAATATTTGCACGACATGAGCTTATCTTGAAGCATCCTATGATTGATTTTCCATTCAACAATCATTTCTTGTTCTTGCTTAAGATCGATTTCTTAATTTGAAACAATTATTGGTTTGTTGCTTGCTTGAACTGCCTTCTTTAATTGTTACATTGTTTGAAGTGATTTATTTGCCTTAACATGATGAGCATGAACCACATAATCTTGACCTGCTTTGGTTAATTGATATTGATTCTTTGTCCTGTAGAAGATTTCCTTACGATCATATAATTATGGACTACCTAAGACCATTCCACATTCACTTAAAGGCACTACATCACATGTTACCTCGTCCACATACTTAGATGAAATTGCAAATTTGATTGTGCACTGCTTTGTTATGTGCATTTGATGATGATTGCTTATCCATTTAAGTGTGTAAGGCTTATGACGAGTTTGTGTTTTTAACTCCAATTGCTTAACCAATTCTTCTGAGATTAGATTAGCTTGAGATCCATTGTCGATTAATGTGTCTATCTTAGTGTGTCGCATGATGGTCCTTATATGAAACAAGTTACTTCTACAATCAATGCCTTCACCAATTTTACCTGTCATACCAACCAATGAGATCTTAGATTCATCCCCTAAATCCGATCCCAAGTCTGTGGGTCTTGTTGTCGCTGTAATTGTTTGCCTTCCCTTCTTTTCCTCGAACCACTTTGGCCTCTTCTCGGGACGCAACTGCCAGCAAAGGTCCTCATCATGCCCCTCTTTCTTGCAATGCTTGCAATAGGTCTTATTTTCCCTTCTCACCACTGCATTTGCCTTTTTTTCTGTCCACTTCCTCTTGTCCTCTTTCCTTGAAGACAATTCCCCTGATACACCTGCTTTCCCTGCTTCAATGTATGTCACTTGAACAGAAACCTCATCAAGGTTAGTGGGTCCAAACATGAATATAGTGTTTCTAATATGTGTAGGTAAACCTCCTATATACTTCATAAGGGTTTCCTGTGTATGTAAAGGGATATCTAACATCAATGCCATTTTTCGAAATCCATCTGTGTATTCTTGCACTGTTTGTCCTTTTCTTATTTTTAAAGATTGTCATTCCATTAATGATTTTGTTTATAACCCAAAGGATAGAATTGTTTCCTAAGTGCAGAAATGAAACTTTGCCATGATGGAAATACATTACCCACTTGTTGCGTTATGTTTTGCAACTTGCTTTGCCACCAAATGAGAGTTGTCCCTGCAAGTCTCAAAGATGCCAACTTGATTTGTGTGGCCTCATCCTTGATCTGTTGCACATTGCAGTAAACCTCCATCTGCCTGACCCAATTGTCAAGTCTCTCTTCATTAACTTCACCATCATATATGGGTAACTCAAATTTAACATCAAGTTTTAACAATGGCATTTCATTCTTATGCTTATGAACATGTTTCTTTGCATTAGATTTAGAACTTGAACTTGAACAAGAAGGAGAAGAAGGAGGTGATGATGGAGGTGAAGGAGGAATCTGAGGAGGATCCTCTTCCTCTTCACTTTTTCCCTTTGAATATTTCCCAAGAACTGGTCTCTTTCGTTCCAACTAATCCTCGTACAAAACTTTCACCATCTTTGACATAGCAAGGAAAGTTTTTTGAAACTCTTTCTCATCAAAAGAAAGTCCCTCTTCCAATGCCATCTTCTCGCTGTGAGAAGATCTCTTTCTCAATCCAATTAATGGATTCTCTTTAACAAGATCGCCTTCACCACGTTGTATCTTTTCCCTAGTTAACATGAAAAACTTAAATCCAAACGTCAACTAGCTCTGATACCACTTGATCTGAAAAGATCTTTTAATGACCGTGGTTGAGTTATTAATTGCATGTGTTAATTAACAATTTATGAAGCTGAATGAAAGAGGATGAATTTAATGAAGGAACATAGCAGCCATAAGACAATATAAAGATCTGAACATAAGCATGAAGAACAACAATAAACCATAACACGAAGATGATAACGGAGTTCGACAATCTCACCTACGTCTCTGGGCCTTGTCTCAGTGGGCTTTGCTTATTTCTATTCGAAGCTTCAAATGTACATCATGATCATGCCAAAAGGTTACAAAAATGAGTTGGTCGTGTTCTACCAGATCTCATGAACCCATCAAAACTGTCGGCAACCAAATCGAATGAACGAGGCTCCCAGAAATGGCCCGCAAAGGTCTGCTCCTCAACAACTTCCTTGCATAAAAATGGCTTTGCCTTGGCTTTGCTTCAACATAACTCTGCTCTGACTGTCCTCCATGGCCTCAAATAGGCCTGGTTTTTATAGATATGAAGTTGGTTATCATTCCCCAACTTCCTCCCAAAATATGGGCTCAAAAAGAGCCCAATATCTCCCAAAAATGGGCCAAATCCTCCATTAACAGGCATAAAAACAATAAAATCCACTAAACATTGGGTAAAAGCCCACTTTTTGCAATAATAAAGGGCCTAGCCCCCTAGAATGGTGCATTCCCCCCTATTAATGGTCATATGGCATCTTAATATGGCCAAGCGCCAGCCTAAAGGGCTACGCGCTGGCCCTAAGATCTTGCTAGCTCCTGGATTCATGGCAGATACATGGGACCAAGGTCTAGAACAAGTAGCCCTCACGCACATTTCAAGTGGATAAGCCCCTAGATCCCGATTCTTCTGGTGGATGATAGGACTACACCCCGTTTTAATGGATGGCGGTTATGCCGCGCCCCCCGGTCATGTGCTATGTTAAGAGACCATGGGTTGGGGCTTAGCCCAACCCCCCTTCACACCATTTCTTATCATACATTACAAAATATATATTACAATGTTGGTTTGTTTAAACAAGCAATAACATGGCACGTTGGTGGTTTGTCCATTCCTAAAGTTCTGGCTTGACCATAGGTCGTGGGTTCGATTCCTGCTACTCCACAATAATTTTTGCAATGAACCTAATGTCCAACCAATGGGTGCCACGTGGCAGCCCATGTTTGGGCCACGTGGCACCCCACCATTTGTTGTCCTCTGATGCCACATGTCAACATGCTATTGGTTCCTGTCACTGTCTAGTCAACCTGTTGTTGTGCTGCCACATGTCTCTGTGCTACATCAGCATGCTGACGTCATGCTGATGTCAATATTGACTTTTTTTGCCAGTTTGACTATTGACTTTTTAACTGTTTGGGAAAACGGTTAGAGTGTGATAACTCTCGCATACAACGTCCATTTGAGAAAGTAAATATATGGCTGGAATCAACGTGAAGAGCCGGTCACAATGGAATTGGTTTCGTCCAATTCTGAGCACTTTCGGTTTTGAGCCTTTTCTGGACCTGGAAGCCTCCTGGATCCGATTTTGGATCACTATCCTCTACCATTTTTGGCATCTATATTGATAAGTTAGAATATTGTTTAGATGATGCAGGTTGTGCCAGACTGACTCTCGCTAGTATAGTCACCATCTTCCTTATTTATGTTGATGACATTGTTCTTATGGTGAAGAGTCCCTATGACCTAGGTACGAAACTAATAACCCTCAAGGACTTCTACTCTAGCATGGGCATGACCGTGAACATTGGAAAAACAAAGGTTATGATAATTAAATCCAAACCTGCAATACTTGTGTTTATGACAACAATATCTTGGAGGAAGTGCCTTCATAGAAGTATCTTGGAATCAATATCCACCACAAGCTCAATTGGAACTATAGCATTGAAAAAAGGATAAATGGAGGGTGGAAAGCTTATTATGGGCTTGAATACAATTGTAAATCAACAGACCTTTGGATTTGGGATAAAAAGAAACTCCTCTTTCACACTCTTTTCACTCCAGTTATCTTATATGGATGTGAAGTTTGGGGTTGCAGTATATCTAGAGAATCCTGGAGAAAAATAGAACAGATCCAAAAGAATTGTATAACTTATATTCTCAAAATTCAGGGCAATACACCCATCCTATCCTTCTCATAGAGGAGATCCTTTCCCCCATTGAGAGAATTTCTATGATTATATACCTAACGTACAATATCATGATAAACAACATGGATGACAAGAGTCTCCCCAAAATTGCTTCAAACTCTAGCCAAAACCACCAACGACTCAAGTGAGGATGACATAAATATGTTAAATCTTGGCTAAATCATTGGGAAATACATTGAAAAAGAAGCCATCATGCAGAATATCAATAATATATTATCACTTCTAAATTTAAGGAGAATATGCGGTGTGATAAAGAATTAGTGGATAAAAGGAAATTAAGATACTACAAGGAGGTGGTCAACCCTAATTTAGAATATCAAAATTACCTCTCAGTTTTGAAAAGTGCAAATAAGAGAATCAACATTGCTAAAATAAGAACAAACTCTCACAAACTACATAGTGAAAATAGGTGTTGGACAACTCCCAAAACACCATGGGATGAGAGAATTTGTCACCTTTGTGACATTGAGTGGGTAGAAGATGAAAAACACTTCCTCTTGGATTTCCCTGCCTATACCCATATTAGATCCCAATTTAAAAATATTTTCCACATTACAGACCTTCCTAACCTCCTAAGTCATAAAAAATATGGTGATCTTAGAACACTTCTCTCAATTTTTTTTGAGGATAGAAATACAATTTTAAAGAAATTGGAGTGATCTCTTACCTTCTTGAGGTATGACACACCAATTGGTCTCAATGGACGTTAATAGTCATAATTAAAAAATTATTATAAAAAAAACTTCATAAAATTAGTGGGAAATATATAATCAAATGGGATAATCTAGAAATATATCAAGTAAATTCCCTCGTATTGGTGATACACCTATCATCACTTTGGCATAAATTCATTTCCAAGTCTGAAGATATGGAATCACACTAGGATTATTGGATATACACAAAATGGTGGTATTACCAAACTTGCAATTTCATGGTTTTAAAAGCCTTGTTTTTCAAGGTTGCAATGGTTAGGCATATGATTGAATGTGAATGGATATGTGGATGTGCTTCGAAGACACTGCTCATTATTTCAAATATTATGGAAGGGAAATGAGTGGGATAGGGGTTGTAAGGACTTCTCAAATGAATTTTACAAAGTTGAGCTTGAGGAAGAATATGAGCTTGAATAGTGGTTGCAAAATTCAGGCAATGGGGGTGAAGTTGAAGAGTGATAGCAATGTGTACAAACCATGTAATTTGATTCACATAGTCAGTCTAAGACCATCATTAAGACATTAATTTCCATACACACTAGAATCCATTATATAACACATGCATTACTTTATAAGTCTGTGCGCGCAATCAATTTTATCAACTGAATCAATCACATGTCGACATTCTTCTAAAAGCACCAGAGTAATTGTTAGGTGGAAATATTGTCGTTTAATTCTGTTGTAGTACTTGCCCAACTATTTAATTTGTCAATCCGAGGTTCGTAGGCTTATAAAGCACACACATTATATATGCAGGACTGAAGTAGAAGTAATCTAATCTAAATCGCTGAAATGAAATTAATCTAGGAAAGCATTGAACGACTAACTAGAAAAGTAGGAAATTAATCTAGGAAAGCAATACAACATGCGAAGAGTTAATGAAAAGAGACATATGTGAGATCACACAATAAATCAATCTCAAATTATATTATAAGAATCAAATGACAAAGCATGAAAGAATAACCATGAAAGAATCAAAGCTAAGAATTCCCTTCTCCTAATTACAAGACTAAATTATGAATTACATCCCCCCTAATGAAGAGATAACACTCTCTTATATACATGAAAGTCATAATTACAGATCCACTATTCTCTCAACTTATTCCTTCAAATCCTCCACAAATATCTTGGATAAGATATCATATCTAGATTTCCATGATCTTCTCCTTGAAGTTAGCTTAAATGATTATCTTCAAATCTCTTTTAAATATTCAAAGTTTGAAGATGTAATTCCAATTTGAGGATAGGTGATGAATTTTGACTTTGTTGAAATTTTCAAATATGCCTGCACACATCATCAAACTCGTCCAACCTTGATATATAATGAAAATATGTTAATTTCTAATATTTAATCACAAATTCACTTATAATACTAAAATGAATAAAGTGGAAAATAATAAGGTGAAACCCAAATATAATTATGGAAATGGTATGATAAAGGGTTTATTAGGACTATGAAATGTAAGGAATGGTGAAGGGAAAAGAGGATATAAATGTGACATTTCTGAGTCCTAACATCACCCCCAACTGAACTTGTTGCATATCCTCATGCAACTGTGCATGGATTTTCTCAAAAACATTTGGCATTCAGACTTTGGCTTTGATTGATGATGTCTTTTTAATAAGGAATATTTTCAGGATTTGAAATACGGGAGTAGCAGCATGTAAAATACATGTGTAACAACATGTAATATATGTGTAACATCATGTGAAATTTTCTTATGGTTGGTTCTTGTGTGACAACCATGAATACAAAGAATGTTGGTTCTTGTGTTAACAACATTCATTTCACTTATTTGTGTTATTGTTGCAATAATTTAGTCATATACTCACTGGAAATAATAATAAGCTCTTAATGTACATAAGAAAGCATCACTTTGTATAAGAAATCATTTTCTGTATCTTTATGAATCATGCCAATATGTATATCAATCGAAATGCAACAAAGTGTCATTGGAAAAGAAATGTTAGTGAATCATAAATGGGATGAAAAAAATGGGATGATGAGATGGTAAAATGGAATAATGGTAATGACTATGTAGTGAATATAGGTCCTCCTCCCCAACTGAACTTGTTGCATGTCCTCATGCAACTTGGCGTAGGTTATGAAAGTGAAGAAGGAAATAGAGCATGGTGAGGGAATTTTCCAAAGTTATTCATTACTAGCAAATAAGGAATTACATGATTAAAGATTAGAAAAGAACATACCTCCACTTACCCAAGAATGATGATAAACAATGCAATAGGAATATGGTTGGTGCTGGTACTGGAGCATGGAAGATGTCATTGCTACAGGATCATGAAAATGGAACTGCTAATGTTGTTGCTGTTGTAACTGGATCATGGGAAGTGAAGGAATCTGAACTGCTACTGCTGAATCATGAAAATGTGTATAGTCTTCACTCGCTACAAACCGATGGTATAATTCTAATCATGCGAATGAATGTGTCAGTGTCGAGCATGAAGATAAATCATTGTATTATCGACCATTAATGAATGTCGTTAACCAATGCGAAACAAACTCACCAATGATGTCAATGAGTGCTAAGGTACCTGAGTACATCTTGCGAAGTGCGAATAGATGAGTTGATGTCGAGCCACTTGCAAGATCTGGCGATCAAGGGACATTGATGTATTCCCATGATTGTCGACAAGAGAACTTTCCATTAAGGCATGCAAGCCTCAAGGTACTCAAAAGGAACTCTATTCTCTATCCCAGATAAGGTGTTGAGGTCGACGGGGCAAGACTGTTGAAAGGTGGGCCTTAAGGAATCCCACATAAGTCAACGCAATTTTGTAAAGAGATTGGTAGGACTATAGATGTAAAGATCTCAATAGCAACAGGGTTTATGATAAGGAAATAAAGTCAATGTGATCATGGAAAGGGAACTTGGCTGGTTTTATTGACAAGGAAAAAGAACTGAAAAGAAGGGAATGATGTATGCAACTCAGAAAGATAGGGATGTGAGAAGTCATAATGGATAAGGAAATGGCAGATGGCTTCAACACAGGGATGACCAATGTACGTTTGAAGGAAAAATGGGGGTAAACATTCATGACGCAAATGATTTTATTGAAGGTTTTTGTGTAACAACAAACGTCATGATGCTTATGATGAGTAACAACTCTTTCAAGTAGTCAACAAAGCATGTTTTTTTAAAAGTCTTGTGATTCTTGAAAATTACGTCAGCATAAAAAGTAATCATCTTCGAACCTGCAAAAAACTTAGTACAAATCCTGCATGATGTTGGTTGTGGAGCCTGATTATCATCCTGATTTAGAGGTCTTTTACTTTCAGCCGTGTTTATGACCCATGAAGTATTTACACCCTCTGCGAGGTCTGGGGGCAAGCGGGCCCCCAACAGGGGTTCAGGGGCAGCGTCCCCCGATGGGGGTTTGGGGGCGAAGCCCCTGAAGAAAAAATTGCCTTGTAAAAGTATATTGTAATTTCATTGTAAATCTGGACCGTTCATTATAAAGTCACAGATCTAACGATAGATATTATGTTAGGGGTTTTTTCCCTAGAAGGAAACCCTCTTTTATGAGGGAAATGTATTGCGTCTATGTAGGTTGGCAAGTATTGTATTCTGAGAGAGGAGACTGTGAGAGAAAGAAGATGAAGTTACATCGGGTTTTGTTGTAGGTTGTATCCCTTCATTTTGCTGGATAATAATAAAGAAAGGACCTGGCAATTTCTTTGGTGGGCGTAGCCCACATTGGGTGAACCACGTAAATATTTGTCTCTCTTGTATTGTGTATCTTCTGTGTTTTATTTCTGCATTTGTTTTATTTTATTGCTCCGCGGTCCTGTTTTTCTAACAACTGGTATCAGAGCGTAAGGTAACTCGCAGGAAAAGAGGGTTCCTGGTTCGAGTGGGAGCAATGTCGGAAGATGGAAAGTTTAGGGTCGAGAAATTTAATGGCCAAAACTACCAGTTATGGAAGATGCAGATGGAAGATTATTTATATCAGAAGGATCCATTCCTACCATTGAGCGGAGTAGCAAAGAAGCCGACGACCATGAATGATGAAGAATGGGAGATTCTTGACAGAAAGGCTCTAGGAGCGATACAGCTGAGCCTGGCAGTGTCGGTGGCTTTCAATATATCGAAAGAAAAGACAACGAAGGGTTTGATGGATGCGTTGGCCAAATTGTATGAAAAACCCTCGACGTCCAATAAGGTATTTCTAATGAAGAGATTATTTAATATGAAGATGTCGGA
>ML809195.1:197552-223229 GCA_009831015.1 Picea engelmannii
TCCCCTGCCCTCCCCTTTATTACTTGCTTGATTAAATTTTAGTTGCAAGACCTATTTAGACCTATTTAGACCTAGGATATAAATTCTTTAGGCTCGACAATAATTGTTTTTTAGGGAAGTTTTATAATTATTAATCTTTACTCATGCAACATTCATTTTAAGGCTGACCAAGTCCTAAGCAAACACAATTTTCTAGGTACTAGGTTCATTAAATCACAAATGTTAAAAAAATCGTGACATGCCCTTCAAGACACACTACGTGCTCCAAGGGTGTCACTCGCCTGCATTCATGTTTTATTTATGCGACATGCCCTTCAAAACGCACTATGTGCTCTAAGGGTGCCACTTGCCTTTTCACTGATTTTGGTAGACATCAAACCCTTGGAGTCGATACTTCGTCAGGTGACCTTGTGGGAGAATAAGGGCCTCTAAGGAATAAGGACCCTACCTTATTGCGTACCCCTTAGAATCATCGAGAGCGACTGTCACAGTCTTCCCTCACGCCATCGTGGATCTCTCGAACTAGGTAACTGTTAACCTACAGTTTGAGCCACGACGAGAGTGCTAGTAGGTTGTGGCAGGGCTACTGCCACACCTCTCCCTCAATATCTTTGGTTGTCACGCATGACCCATTTACTCCAAATGTGAGTCTGGTTAGCAAGCTATCGTCACCTTGCATCCATCAACGAAACATGTCAACGATAAAAAGTCAACATCATAATATACCAATCATATGTCACATATGAAATATAAAAAACACTCAAACCATAATAGTCCACTCCCTGAATCGATCTGGAGTCCAGGGAGGTCCATTGATGCAATCAACATCCTCAATCGGTCCAGAGTCCTGCACACTCAGGAAAAACTAGTCAATAACACCTATCAATATAAATATAATAAAATAGCATATCATCATATCCACACCATCATCATAATCCATAATCGAAACAGTTAATCATATAATGAACTGGATCACTTGCACGCAAGTGTCCTCAAAGAATAAGTCCAATCAGGTATGCGCAAGAGAGATATGTTACATACACCCCCTCTTGTTTTAAAATTTGTCCTGAATTTTCACAGTATATAAGTGTCGAAATAAAGTATCTCACAATATCTATATGTCTATCTATCAAACAAAAATGGAAACTGCTGACGCATATCATATGCGTCCTCCCAGGTAGCCGAGTGTGGACTATAGTTGTCCCACTAGAACTTGACCTGATCAACGGTTTGATGTCATAGTTGTCGAATGTGATGGTCCAGAATGCGGATTGGCTCCACTGTGAGCGCACCCTCGTTCGATAACTGCAAGGAAATCATGTCAATCACATGTGTAGGATCACTGACATAATTTCTCAAAACAGATACGTGAAAAACATCATGCATATGCCTCAAAGAATCAGGCAAGGCTAGTCGATAGGCCACGTGCCCCTTCCTTTCCATAACCTCGAAAGGTCCCACGAACCTAGGAGATATTTTATCACCTTTTCCAAACTTGATCGAACTCTTGTGCGGTTTCACCTGCAAGAAGACTCGATCACGAACTTCATAACTACGATTGAAACGATATGCATCTACATAACTCTTCTGTCGATCCTGGGCTTCCTTGATCCTTTGTCTTATTGTTTTCATTTAATCTTCCATTTCTTGGATCGCTTTTGGTCCTACCAGGACCCTATCCTCAAGCCGATCCCAACTCAAAGGGGTTCGACATGGTCTCCCGTAAAGAAACTCGAAGGGCGCCATATTAATGGTGCTTTGATAACTTTTGTTGTATGCAAACTATACTAGTGGAAATAACTCTTCCCAATGCTTTTGTTGGTCCATCGCGTACATACGCAATATATCATCCAAGATTTGGTTCATTCATTCGGTCTTCCCATCTGTCTCCGGGTGATACGCGGTACTAAAGTTAAGTTGGGTTCCCAAGGCCTCTTGGAAACTAGTCCAAAATAATCTTGTAAACATTGATCCTCCATCAGATATGATCCTCTTAGGAATGCCATGCAAACTTACAATATCACTGATGAAAACTCTAGTATGTCAGGTGTCTGATACGTCGTATGCATAGGAATAAAATGAGCACTCTTCGTCAAAGTGTCGAATACTACAAAAATAAAGTCGTGGCTCCTTACCGTCAGTGGAAATCCAACAATGAAATCCATCGAAATGACCTCCCATTTAGATTTCGGAATAGCGTGTGGCTGAAGTAATCCTGTCGGATGTCTATGTTCAACCTTCACTTGCTGACATTCTAGACATCTTGCCACGTAGTTGACTATGTCCGCCTTCATTCCTTTCCAGAATAACAAGGGTTTGAGGTTTGTCCTCATCTTCATGACTCCTGGATGAGCCATGTACACTACTCTATGAGCTTCATTTAAGATCAAATTTCTCAACTCGTCGTTGGGCAGTATGTAAATCCAGTTATAATATCTCATTAATCCGTTGTTGTCCATAGTAAATCCCTCAAACCTTGGTATCATCATGGTGTTTTGTCTGATAAATTACTTAACCTCTTTATATCAGTCATCGTCGCGCTGTAAAGTTATAATATTTTCACATAGATTCGTCTGA
The DNA here is from genome assembly GCA_009831015.1 of Picea engelmannii. Taxonomy (NCBI): domain Eukaryota; kingdom Viridiplantae; phylum Streptophyta; class Pinopsida; order Pinales; family Pinaceae; genus Picea; species Picea engelmannii. The sequence goes on from ML809195.1 coordinate 200,130, forward strand.
AGATGCATCACCAAAAATATGTGTGTCTTTGACTCAATGCATCAGCCACTCTGTTCATTGTTCCTTTTATGTAGGTAATCTTGAAATCATACTCGCTAAGCAATTTCAACCAATGCCTTTGTCACGCGTTCAAGTCACTTTGCGTAAAAATGTGTTGTAAACTATTGTGTTCCATTTTTAGTTCGAATTTCCATCCAATAAGGTAGTGTATCCAAATTCTCAAGTCATATACAATGGATAACAACTCCAAATCGTGCGTCGCGTAGTTCTCCTCATGCCTTCTTAACTTTATCAAGATGTAAGCGATCACTCGACCGTCTTGCATCAAGACTCTGCCTAATCCTTCCTTGGATGCATCAGTGCATACCAAGAAGTCCTCATCCATGTCAGGGACCTTCAGTATCGGTGATGTCGTCAACAACTCCTTGAGCCTTCGAAATGCTTCCGTGCATTTCTCGGTCCATACAAACTTCTTGTTTTTCTTTTGCAATTCTATAATCAGATTTGCTATCTTCAAAAAACCCTCGACGAACTGTCGATAGTATTCCGCTAAACCCATGAAGATATGCACTTTTGGGACATTCGTCGACGTAGGCCATTCCATAATAGCCTCAACCTTCGCTGGATCCACAACGATACCTTCGTTGGAGATGACATGCCCTAAATAATGAATCTTCGATTGATAAAACTAGCATTTTGACAGTTTCCCAAACAATTTGTTCTCTCGTAGACACTATAGTACCAAGCGCAAGTGTTCGTCATGCTCTTCCATCGTCCAAGAATAAATCAAGATATCCTCAATGAATACTTGAAAAAACTTGTCCAAGTATTCGCAGAACACCCCATTCATCAAGCTCATGAATATCCTTGGGGCGTTTGTCAATCCAAACAGCAAAACAATAAACTCGTAATGCCTAAACCTCATCTTAAAGGCGGTCTTAGGGATGTCCTCCTCCTTGATCTATAATTGGTGATACCTGGATCTCAAGTTGATCTTCAAAAACATCGTCGCGCCTTTCATCTAATCAAACATATTGTCAATCCTTGGCAATGGATATTAGTTCTTGATCGTTGCCATGTTCAATTGACGGTAGTCAATGCGGAGTCTCCACAACCCAACCTTCCTTCATATGAAAATAACAGGCGCACCCCACGGTGACACACTTGGACAGATAAGTCCTGGATCCAACAACTCCTTTAGTTCCATTTTCAACTCCTGTAACTCATGGGTCGACATCCGATAAGGCGTTCTTGCTATCGGTTCAGTTCCCGGTTTTAGGTTGATGGTAAATTCGAATTCCCTCTCAGGTGGAAACCCTGGTAACTCCTCTGGGAAGACGTCTGCAAAATCTCATACTACCAGAAGGTTTTATAGTCCTTCTGCCATGCCCTTTTCGTTCAACTCAAGGATCACATAAAGTTGGCATCCCTTGCACATGCTTTTCCGAAGCTGTAGGGAAGAGATGAACCTTAGGGAAACTCCCTGGTTCTTTGCCACAATCACATGTCTCTTTCCCTTGTCATTGATGAAACTCAATCGTTTTGTCTTACAAATGAGTATTGCCTCATGCAATTCCAACCAGTCCATACTGATCACGGCGTCATAGGATCCTAATATCGTGACGTACAGGTTGGCCTTGTTGAAAAAATCTCCCAGGTTAAGGCTACAACCCGTAACCTTTCCTCCAACCTTCTGTTTGGCTCCCAAAGACATTTCTACAAATCTAAACTCATCGTGTTCGACTGCCTTTACCTTAAATCTTTTTAGCATTGCACCAGAAATAAAACTCTCTGTAGCACATGGATCTATCAAAATACTAAGGTTCTAGTCAGCGATGGTACTTGACGTCTCGAGCATAGTAGACTGGTGCTCGTCCTAGCGGTTATTCATCGCAGCATGAATCCGATGGGCCTTGCCAAAATATCCGATGGTAGTGGGTCCGACTGATCTAGCTAATCTAGCCCTTTCAACTGGGAAATCATGTTGGTAATGTGGCTCTACACATGTCCAACACCCAGTATTCGGTCCAATACTCTTGGTCCCCGAAGTAGAAGTTGATGGCCCATCGGCCTGAAACCCTAGTTTGTTCTATTGAACATGCCTGAACTGTTGTTGTTGTGGTCGACGTTGTTGTTGGTGTTGTGGTCCTCTGTAAGGAATCCGCTGCTAAGGCATCGATCGCCATGGTGTAGTGAATGTGGATCCTCTCGGAGTGCCTTGATACCGTGGTGGATGTCTAGCTGGTGTATGATGTTGTTGTGTACCAAATGTTGTCTGCCCTGCTGGAGTCCTGCTCTGACCCCCACTGATGAGATCCTCCTCAGTTATGATGGCCTTCCGGACAACTTCGTGCAACGTATGAGGCATTAAAATCCTCACTTTCACACGAATGTTGACATTAAGTCCAAACACAAATTTGTTGACCTTAAGCTTCTCGGTATTCAGGTGCGGAGCATACCGAAGAAGCTCCATGAAACGAACCTCGTACTCGGTCACTGTACAACCGCCCTGTCGCAAGGCATTGAACTCATTGAGATGACACTCAATGAATTCCTCTGACAGATACCTCTCCCAGAACCACTCCTCGAATAGTTCCCATGACACGTCTTTGACGACCATGTTCAGTTGCGATATGAGTGTCTTCCACCATAGTAGAGTGCTCCCCTTCAGTTGGAATACCGCCATGCAGAACTTCATGTTGGAGGTATAGTCACGAAGTGAAAAACATATTGTCATATTCTCAAACCATGCCTCGACAGCTGCGTCGTCCAGGGCACCAAAGAACTCGGGAAACTTGACCTTCTCAAGTTCTCGGTGAACACTAATAGTACCTGTTGGGGCACGTGATGGACCCTCAGGAGGTGTCGATGCCCTAGCCTCATCTCTATCCAAATGGTTGATCAGGGCCTCTGACATCCTCTGAAAGGACTTCATCAACCCAACCACATCTCCCACAACTATCTGTTCTTATCCTTTGGGGTTAGACCCCTCGGGCGTGGATGCTACTGGAGGCATCACACCTCCTCCTCTAACACCCCGTCATCTGCCTCCATGGCATCCTCTAACCATGATTACCTGCAAGAATACAAATCAATTTAATTAGCGACATTTTATAATCAAGCAACTATTCAGTGGAAGTCGTGTTGATCCCAAGTCACGCATCAAACCGGCTTGGATACCATATGTAACGGCCCTGACCGTTACATCACCAATATGACGTACGACAAGTAAACAAATTTTTTGCAATAGGAAAGTAAAGACGATATACAATCACAACAACTCAACTTGACGACATCATAACGAAGGACGACACCAATAACATATACATGAAAAGCCTAGTATATTAGCTCATCAAGAAGCTTGAATACATTACAACCATTAATCTGAGAAGGAATATAAAAATTACGCTAATTAACATCATCAATAATCATCAAGGAGAAAAAAGCATCTAACAATCGACATGTAACATAAACTTTCCCGGCGAGCGAGAAATATAACATCACCAATCATTCGTTACAATAAGTTTCATTTCACAAGGAGTATATAACTAGAACCATCATGCAGTACATTGAAATTCCATTGTGCAGGAGGGTATTTATCTAAGACCATCATTATGACATTAATTTCCATACGCGTGAGAATCCCATTATCTAACACATACATTACTTTATAAGTTGGTGCGCACAATCGATTTTATTAACTGAATCAATCACATGTCGACATTATTCTAAAAGCACATAGTAATCAACTTGCTATAAAAGGCACGAGAGGTTAGAAGTCCTTAATCAATCATAATTCCACAAAACATTTAGGGAACAAGGTCAACTAATTACTAAACACTTCACCCTAACTTGAGAAAATAAAAAACTTGGGTGAGGTAAAAAGGGCTTCTTGAACATGCAGATGTCTAAAACTTTTTCTTGGGGTTGCACAACATACACTATCCTTATTTATTAATTGTGTGCAAGTCACATTATAAATCCTCCTGATTGATGACATAAATCAATAGATGTGAATCATTAAATAAAATACTTATTTAAGTCATTATTATAAGTAATACCTATCACTCAATAAGATAGAGTTCACTAAGAGAATCATCAATTAAACATGAAATCTCATGTGCCCTTATTTTCTTAAGTTCCTATTTAAATATGTATGTGGTGAAGAATTATATATATATATATATATATATGAGTTCTTTCAGATCTAGAGTTTAATCAAATGCTCTAAGAAAAGGGTATAAGTAAATTAATTTTTCAAATAAAGTTTAGTTTGTTCCTCTTACTTGGAGAATTCCACCAAGCTTAATAACCAATCATTACTCTTACGTTTAAGTGGATAAATGAAACTAATTAGTAATCATTCCTTTTGCAATTATAACTTACTAATCCATCCCTTGAAATGTAATTTGAAGAAACAACTTAATGCCAAGTCGAGTCATACAATCCCATACAACTATAATTTAAAAAGGGACTTAAACTGGAATAAATTTTGAATTTGCAATAAAATTTTAACCCGAACAGATTCTCCTTTAAAATTTCCACCAAGTTAAAACTCTAAAGTTAGGGCCGCAACATAATTGAATTAGACAAAAACATTCCATTTCAGCGATTAACTAAATCAAGGAAAAAGCGAATGATTTTTTTAAAATAAATTTTAAACCGAACTTATGTAATATGGGACATGTTAAACTGAACTTGTTTAATGTGAATACATTGTTTTTTCCGCAACAAAATTGAATTAAACAAAAACATTCCAATTCAGTGATTAACTAAATCAAGGAAAAAGCGAATGATTTTTAAAATATATTTTAAACCGAACTTATGTAATCTGGGACATTTTAAACTGAACTTGTTTAATGTGAATACATTGTTTTTTTTTTTATATTAGCTTCGATTATGCTGGTGACACAAATTCCTGGTGTTAGTTTCGATGCATGGATTCGCCAAGTCGCTAGATTCCAACTGACACTTTAATTAGATTAACTCTTTATAAATAAACACTCCCATTCCTCCATTCAACGAAAAAGTTAAAAAAATCACACTTGAATGCAATCAACCGTTGGTTAAAGAATCACTCGTTCAGGAACCCAAACATGTTATTGAAATAACTGACATCAATCAAGAATAACGCAGGGATTAGCGCCCCCAAGATTTCGCTGAGGCACACGCCCGAGCACAGCAGGATGGTGGCTAGTAAGGTGCTGAGATAAGAGTAAAATCACTGAGGTTAATTGTCCATGCAAAGGGGCAGCGATCGAGGCATTGAGAAGGAAAGCGAGTAGATACACCAGTGCTGAGGTTTAGAGAACGCAAGGATGTGCAGGTCGTGGTGATGGAATCGCTCTAGGGAGGTTCTGACCGAGGCGCAATGGTAAGTCGGAGTAAAACAAGATACAAGAGGCTACACAGTGGTGGGGGTTCTGGGTGCAATACTAGCCCGAGTGAAAAATGAGAAGGCTATCGAACGAGCATGTGTAAATACCACAGTTGAATTGGGTGAGTGTAAAGGAAAACATAGTTCTGATGGGATTGGGTGGGAGAAAGAACCCCAAGATTTATACTTTCTCCTTAGCTTCTTTAATCGACTGTCTGGCATCACGTTGACCCCAATGAGATACGAAAAGAAAGAGTTTGAATATATTTATGTTGCCATGATATGCAAGAATTAGTTTACCCATCGAACCACTAGCAACCGCACAAGTAATGAGCCTTAATCCATATGCCTAGACCACCAGCCAAGGAAACACAGAGATGCAGGGGGGCGTTTTTCTATTTACACGGAGGTTTCTAGGGGCAATTGAGGCAAGGGAAAACACAGAGATACAGAGGAATGATTACCATTTACACAGATATTCTGGGGATGATTTTGCTAAGGGAAAACACAGAGATGCAAGGGAACGAATTATCATTTACGCAGAGTTTAATCGAATCCGAAGCAATGGTCAACAAATGCAAGGATAGATCGATGTCTGAGGCAAAAACAATAAGGGAGGGTGTGCCAAATTTCTGCACGCAAGGTTAAGTCTGGGGTAAGTGATAAAAATAAAGAGCACGCAGAGTACTAGGGCATAAATCTTAATCGGGGTGTGAACAAAATGAAGAAAACCAACAGGCTACAAAGATCTAACACAACCAACGCCCAGATAAGCATAAAATCTCAAGAGTCCCTGAAGGAAACCAACACTTAGACCAACGAATGAAAGAAAATAAATTGATTTTATCACTAACGCAACAGAACGTACACTGAGGGTATAATCAACTAATTTTCCTTTTTAATTCAGAATTCAAATATGTTGAGATCCACCAAAACAATTTTCTAATCAACATAACAATACATATGCCAAAAATAAGTAACAAGAAGACGTATTTTGACGATCGCAACCATGCAAGTATAAATCTAATCAAAATACAATTACAATTTTACTCAGAATACCATGACCGACGATGACGAATCTGAATCGCTATCCCGCGCTTGCACTCCGACCAGCTTATGCTCGCTAATCGTTGAGACCTCACCGGTACCTCCCAACCAACACTAGGGGTACTCTTCTTCCCCGTGAGCCCCCCCGAGCTAAAAAGGGGCCACACACACAAACCAAAAAATGCTAGCTCTCGACTCGCATCACAAGGCCGAGCTACCACTCATTATTCGAGTTGGGTGTCCCAACTCCCACAAGAAAAATTAGTCAAGAGTACAATCCGACAGCATAACCTTATGCATACCAGATGTTCTCCAGTCCCCTCCTCTACCCTTTATTTTATAGAGTCTTCTTAGTGATTTGTTGTCCAACGCACATTAAATTTATTTATTATTAATAAAATTCTCCCTCGTAGACTTGTCACCTAATCCCTTATTGCACCAGAAATTCATTTAATTAATTAATTTAAATTTCCAATTTCCCTCACCCACCTAAAAGCGTTCCTAAAAACGCTTCTCGATGTCCCTTAATTCCCTCACATTCCCTTAATGACTGACGCCTTTCATAAATCTTAGTTGAGTTCAAAATTAGAAAGTTCTCTAGACTATATTCCCTTCTATGTTCCACTTTCCTTTTGTATTTAAGTTTCCCCTTTTTGGTCTAATTTCTAAATTAGCAGGTTTTGTACTAAGCCAACAATTAATCTTTTAAATAATTTAATCCTTCATATTTATTTATTTATTTTTCATTTAATTTTCACCCCCANCCCCCCTTCATTACTTGCTTAATTAAACTTTAGTTGCAAGACCTATTTAGACCTAGGATTTAAATTCTTTAGGCTCGACAATAATTTTTTTTAAGGGAAATTTTATAATTATTAATCTTTACTCATGCAACATGCATTTTAAGGTTGACCAAGTCCTAAGGAGACACAATTTTCTAGGTACTAGGTTCATTAAATCACCAATGTTAAAAAAATCGCGACGTGCCCTTCAAGACACACTACGTGCTCCAAAGGTGCCACTCGCCTGCATTCATGTTTTATTTATGAAATGTGACCTTCAAGACACACTACATTCTCCAAGGGTGCCACTCGCCTTTTGACTGATTTTGGTAGACGTCAAACCCTTGGAGTCGATACTCTGTTAGGTGACCTTGTGGGAGAATAAGGGCCTCTAAGGAATAAGGACCCTACCTTATTGCATGCCCCTTAGAATCATTGTGAGTGACTGTCACAGTCTGCCCTCACGACATTGTGGATCTCTCAAACTAGGTAATCGTTAACCTATAGTTTGAGCCACGACAAGAGTGCTAGTAGGTTGTGGCAGGGCTACTGTCACACCTCTCCCTCAATATCTCTGGTTGTCATGCGTGACCCCTTTACTCCAAATGTGAGTCTGGTTAGCAAACTATCATCACCTTGCATCCATCAACGAAACATGTTAGTGATAAAAAGTCAACATCATAATATACCAGTCATATGTCACATATGCAATATCAAAAAAAACTCAAACCATAACAGTCCACTCCCTGAATCGATCTAGAGTCCAGGGAGGTCCATTGATGCCATCGACATCCTCAATCGGTCCAGAGTCCTGCACACTCAGGAAAAACTAGTCAATAACACCTGTCGATATAAATATAATAAAATAACATATCATCATATCCACACCATCATCATAATCCATAATCGAAACAGTCAAACATATAATGAACCAGATCACTTGTACGCAAGTGTCCTCAAAGAATAAGTCCAATCAGGTGTGCGAAAGAGCAATATGTTACATACACCCCCTCTTGTTTTAAAATTTGTCCTGAATTTTCACAGTATATAAGTGTCGAAATAAAGTATCTCACAATATCTATATGTATATCTATCAAACAAAAATGGAAACTGCTGATGCATATCATATGCGTCCTCCCAGGTAGCCGAGTGTGGACTATAGTTGTCCCACTAGAACTTGACCTGATCAACTGTTCGATGTCGTAGTTGTCGAATGTGATGGTCCATAATGCAGATTGGCTCCACTGTGAGCGCACCCTCATCCGATAACTGCAAGGAAATCATGTCAATCACATGTGTAGGGTCACTGGCATAATTTCTCAAAATAGATACGTGAAAAACATCGTGCATACGCCTCAAAGAATCAGGCAAGGCTAGTTGATAGGCCACGTGCCCCTTCCTTTCCACAACCTAGAAAGGTCCCACGAACCTAGGAGAGATTTTATCACCTTTTCCAAACTTGATCGAACTCTTGTGCGGTTTCACCTACAAGAAGACTCGATCACCAACTTCATAACTACGATAGAAACGATGCGCATTGACATAACTCTTCTGTCGATCCTGTGCTTCCCTTATCCTTTGTCTTATTGTTTGCATTTAATCTTCCATTTCTTGGATCTCTTCTGGTCCTAACAAGACCCTATCCTCAAGCCGATCCCAAATCAAAGGCGTCCGACACGGTCTCCCATAAAGAAAATCGAAGGGCACCATATTAATGGTGCTTTGATAACTTTTGTTGTATGCAAACTATACTAGTGGAAAGAACTCTTCCCAATGCTTCTGTTGGTCCATCACGTACATATGCAACATATCCTCCAAGATTTGGTTCATTCATTTGGTGTTCCCGTCTGTCTCTAGGTGATACGCGATACTAAAGTTAAGTTGGGTTCCCAAGGCCTCTTGGAAACTAACTTCCAAATTAATCTTGTAAACATTGATCCTCGATCAGATATGATCCTCTTAGGAATGCCATGCAAAATTACAATATCACTGATGAAAACTCTAACTATGTCAGGTGCTTGATACGTCGTATGCATAGGAATAAAATGAGCACTCTTCATCAAAGTGTCGACTACTACAAAAATCAAGTCGTGGCTCCTTGCTTTCAGTGGAAATCCAACAATGAAATCCATCGAAATGACCTCCCATTTAGATTCTGGAATAGTGTATGGCTGAAGTAATCTTGTCAGATGTCTATGTTCAGCCTTCACTTGCTGACATTCTAGACATCTTGCCACGTAGTTGACTATGTTCGTCTTCATTCCTTTCCAGAATAATAAGGGTTTGAGGTTTGTCCTCATCTTCGTGACTCCTGGATGAGCCATGTACACTGCTCTATGAGCTTCTTTTAAGATCAAATTTTTCAACTCGTCATTGGGCGGTACGTAAATCTAGTTATTATATCTCATTAATCCGTCGTTGTCCACAGTAAATCCCTCAAACCTTGGTATCATCATGGTGTTTTGTCTGATAAATTCCTTAACCTCTTTATATCAGTCATCATCGTGCTGTAAAGTTATAACATTTTCACGTAGATTCGTCTGAAGATGCATCACCGAAAATATGTGTGTCTTTGACTCAACGAATCGACCACTCTGTTCATTGTTCCTTTTATGTAGGTAATCTTGAAATTGTACTTTCTAAGCAATTCCGACCAACACCTTTGTCACGCGTTCAAGTCGCTTTGCGTAAAAACGTGTTGTAAACCATAGTGGTCAATTTTTAGTTCGCATTTCCATCCAATAAGGTAGTGTATCCAAACTCTCAAGTCATATACAATGGCTATCAACTTCAAATCATGCATCGTGTAGTTCTCCTCATGCCTTCTTAACTTTATCAAGATGTCAGCGATCACTCGACCGTCTTGCATCAAGACTCTGCCTAATCCTTCCTTGGATGCGTTAGTGCATACCAAGAAGTCCTCATCCATGTCAGGGACCTTCAGTATCAGTGATGTCGTCAACAACTCCTTGAGCCTTCGAAATGCTTCCACACATTTCTTGGTCCATACAAACTTCTTGTTTTTCTTCTGCAATTCCGTAATCGGATTTGCTATATTCGAAAAACCCTCGATGAATTGTCGATAGTATACCTCTAAACCCATGAATATACGCACTTCTAGGACATTCGTCGACGCAGGACATTCCATAATAGCCTCAACCTTTGTTGGATCCACAACGATACCTTCGTCGGAGATGACATGCCCTAAATAATGAATCTTCGATTGATAAAACTAGCATTTCGATAGTTTCCCAAACAATTTGTTCTCTCGTAGACACTGTAGTACCAAGCGCAAGTGTTCGTCATGCTCTTCCATCATCCGAGAATAAATTAAGATATTGTCAATGAATACTTGAAAAAACTTTTCCAAGTATTCGCAGAACACCCCATTCATCAAGCTCATGAATACCCCTAGGGCGTTTGTCAATCCAAACAGCAAAACAATAAACTCATAATGCCCAAACCTCATCTTAATTCTGGTCTTAGGGATGTCCTCCTCCTTGATCTGTAATTGGTGATACCTAGATCTCAAGTCGATCTTCGAAAACACCGTCGCGCCTTTCATCTGATCAAACAGATTGTCAATCCTTGGCAATGGATACTGGTTCTTGATCATTTCCATGTTATGCAGAGTCTCCACAACCCAACCTTCCTTCGTATGAAAATAATAGGCGCACCACATGGTGACACACTTGGATGGATAAGTCCTAGATCCAACAACTCCTTTAGTTCCATTTTCAACTCCTGTAACTCATGGGTCGACATCCGATAAGGCGTTCTTGCTATCGGTTCATTTCCCATTTTTAGGTCGATGGTAAATTCGAATTCCCTCTCAGGTGGAAACCCTAGTAACTCCTCTGGGAAGACGTCTACAAAATCTCATACTACCAGAAGGTTTTATAGTCCTTATGCCATGCCCTTTTCATTCAACTCAAGGATCGCATAAAGTTGGAATCCCTTGCGCACGCTTTTCCGAAGCTGTAGGGAAGAGATGAACCTTAGGGAAACTCCTTGGTTATTTCCCACAATCACATGTCTCTTTCCCTTATCATCGACCAAACTCAATCGTTTTGTCTTACAAATGAGTATTGCCTCATGCGATTCCAACCAGTCCATACTGATCACGACGTCATAGGATCCTAATATCATGACGTACAGGTTGGCCTTGTTGACAAAATCTCCCAGGTTAAGGCTACAACCCATAACCTTTCCTCCAACCTTCTGTTTGGCTCCCAAATCCATTTCTACAAAGCTAAACTCATCCTGTTCGACTGCCTTTACCTTAACTCTTTTTAGCGTTGCACCAGAAATAAAACTCTCTGTAGCGCATGGATCTATCAAAATACTAAGGTTCTAGTCAATGATGGTACCTGACGTCTTGAGCATAGTAGACCAGTGCTTGTCCTGGCGGTTATTCGTCACAGCATGAATCTGATGGGCCTTGCCCAAATATCCGATGGTAGTGGGTCTGACTGATCTGGATTCTCTAGCCCTTTCAACTGGGCAATCACGCTGGTAATGTGGCTCTCCACATGTCCAACACCTAGTATTCGGTCCAATACTCCTGGTCCCCAAAGTAGAAGTTGATGGCCCACTGGCCTAAAACCCTGGTTTGTTCTACTGAACAGGCCTGAACTGTTGCTGCTGTGGTCGACATTGTTGCTGGTGTTGTGGTCCTCTGTAAGGAATCTACTACCGAGGCGTTGATCACCATGGTGTAGTGAATGTGGATCCTCTCGGAGTGCCTTGATACCATGGTGGATGTCTAGCTGGTGTATGATGTTGTTGTGTACCAAATGTTGTCTGTCCCACTGGAGTCCTGCTCTGACCCCCACTGATGAGATCCTCCTCAGCTATGAGGGCCTCTTGGACAACATCGTGCAATGTATGAGGCATTAAAATCCTCACTTTCACATGAATGCTGACATTAAGTCTGAACACAAAATTGTTGACCTTAAGCTTCTCGGTATTCAGGTGCAGAGCATACCGAAGAAGATCCATGAAACGAACCTCATACTCAGGCACTGTAAGACCACCCTATTGCAAGGCGTTGAACTCATTGAGATGATGCTCAATGAATTCCTCCGACAGATACCTCTCCCAGAACCGCTCCTCGAACAGTTCCCATGACACGTCTTTGACGACCATGTTCAGTTGTGATAGGAGTGTCTTCCACCACAGTAGAGCGCTCCCCTTCAGCTGGAAGACCGCCATGTAGACCTTCATGTTGGAGGTATAGTTGCGAAGTGAAAAGCACATCGCCATATTCTCAAACCATGCCTCGGCAGCTGTGTTGTCCGGGGCACCAAAGAACTCGGGAAACTTGACCTTCTCGAGTTCTCAGTGAACACTAATAGTACCGACTGGGGCACGTGGTGGACCCTCAGGAGGTGCCGACACCCTAGCCTCATCTCTATCCAAATGGCTGATCATGGCCTCTGACATCCTCTGAAAGGACCTCATCAACCCAACCGAATCTCCCACAACTATCTGTTCTTATCCTTGGGGGTTAGAACCCTCGGGCATGGATGTTACTGGAGGCATCACACCTCCTCCTCTAGCACCTTGTCATCTGCCTCCATAGCATCCTCTAACCATGATTACCTACAAGAATACAAATCAATTTAATTAGCGACATTTTATAATCAAGCAACTATTCAGTGGAAGTCATGTTGATCCCAAGTCATGCGTCAAACCGGCTTTGATACCATATGTAATGGCCCCGACCATTGCGTCACCAATATGACGTACAACAAGTAAAAAAAAAAATTGCAATAGGAAAGTAAAGACGATATACAATCACAACAACTCAACTTGACGACATCATAACGAAGGACGACACCAGTAACATATACATGAAAAGCCTAGTATATTAGCTCATCAAGAAGCTTGAATAAATTACAACCATTAATCTAATAAGGAATTTAAAAACTACGCTAATGAACATCATCAACAGTCATCAAGGAGAAAAAAACATCTAAAAACCGACATGTAACATAAACTTTCCTGGCGAGCGAAAAATATAACATCACCAATCATTCGTTACAATAAGTTTCATTTCGCAAGGAGTGTATAACTAGAACCATCATGCAGTACATTGAAATTCCATTGCGCAGGAGGGTATTTATCTAAGACCGTCATTACGACATTAATTTCCATACGTGTGAGAATCCCATTATCTAACACATACATTACTTTATAAGTCAGTGCGCACAATCGATTTTATTAACTGAATCAATCACATGTCGACATTATTCTAAAAGCACCAGAGTAATCAACTTGCTATAAAAGGCACGAGAGGTTAGAAGTCCTTAATCAATCATAATTCCACAAAACATTTAGGGCACAAGGTCAACTAATTACCAAATGCTTCACCCTAACTTGAGGAAATAAAGAACTTGGGTGAGGTAAAAAGGGCTTCTTGAACATGCAGACATCTAAAACTTTTTCTTGGGGTTGCACAACATACACTATCCTTATTTATTAATTGTGCGCAAGTCACATTATAAATCCTCCTGATTGATAACATAAATCAATAGATGTGAATCATTAAATAAAATACTTATTTAAGTCATTATTATAAGTAATACCTATCACTCAATAAGGTAGAGTTCACTAAGAGAATCATCAATTAAACATGAAATCCTGTGTGCCCTTATTTTCCTAAGTTCCTATTTAAATATGTATGTGGTGAAGAATTATATATATATATATATATATATATATATATATATGAGTTCTGTCAAATCTAGAGTTTAATCAAATGCTCTAAGAAAAGGGTAGAAGTAAATTAATTTCTCAAATAAAGTTTAGTTTGTTCCTCTTACTTGGAGAATTCCACCAAGCTTAATAACCAATCATTACTCTTACGTTTAACTGGATAAGTGAAACTAATTAGTAATCATTCCTTTTGCAATTATAACTTACTAATCCATCCCTTGCAATGTAATTTGAAGAAACAACTTAATGCCAAGTCGATTCATACGATCCCATACAACTATAATTTAAAAAGGGACTTAAACTAGAATAAATTTTGAATTTGCAATAAACTTTTAACCCGAACAGATTCTCCTTTAAAATTTCCACCGAGTTAAAACTCCAAAGTTAGGGCCGCAACATAATTGAATTAGACAAAAACATTCCATTTCAGTGATTAACTAAATCAAGGAAAAAGCGAATGATTTTTTTAAAAATAAATTTTAAACCGAACTTATGTAATATGGGACATGTTAAACTGAACTTGTTTGATGTGAATACATTGTTTTTTCTGCAACAGAATTGAATTAAACAAAAACATTCCATTCCAACGATTAACTAAATCAAGGAAAAAGTGAATGAATTTTAAAATAAATTTTAAACCGAACTTATGTAATCTGGGACATTTTAAATTGAACTTGTTTAATGTGAATACATTGTTTTTTTTATATTAGCTTTGTGTAAGGCTTCGATTATGCTGGTGACACAAATTCCTAGTGTTAGTTTTGATGCATAGATTCACCAGGTCGCTAGATTCCCACCGACACTTTAATTAGATTAACTCTTTATAAATAAACACTCCCATTCCTCTATTCAACGGAAAAGTTAAAAAAATCACACTTGAATGCAATCAATCACTGGTTAAAGAATCGCTCGTTCAGGAACCCGAACATGTTATTAAAATAACTGACATCAATCAGGAATAACGAAGGGATTAGCGCCCCCAATATTTCGCTGAGGGACACACTCGAGCACAGGAGGATGGTGGCTACTAAGGTGCTGAGATAAGAGTAAATTCGTTGAGGTTAATTGTCCATGCAAAGGGGCAGCAGTCGAGGCGTTGAGAAGGAAAGCAAGTAGATACACCAGTGTTGAGGTTTAGAGAATGCAAGGATGTGAAGGTTGTGGTGATGGAATCGCTCTAGGGAGGTTCTGACCTAGGCGTAATGGTAATTCAGAGTAAAACAAGATACAAGAGGTTACGCAGAGGTGGGGGTTTTGGGAGCAATGCTAGCCTGAGTGAAAAATGAGAAGGCTATCAGACCAACTTGTGTAAATACCACAGTTGAATTGGGCGAGTGTAAAGGAAAACATAGTTCTGATGGGATTGGGTGGGAGAAAGAACCCCAAGATTTATACTTTCTCCTTAGCTTCTTTAATCGACTATCTGGCATCACGTTGACCCTAACGAGATATGGAAAGAAAGAGTTTGAATATATTTATGTTGCCATGATATGCAAGAATTAGTTTAACCATTGAACCACCAGCAACTGCATGAGTAATGAGCCTTAAGCCAGATGCCTAGACCACCAACCAAGGAAACACAAAGATGCAGGGGAGCATTTTTCCATTTACACAGAGGTTTCTAGGGGCAATTGGGGCAAGGGAAAACGCAGAGCTATAGAGGAATGATTACCATTTACACAAAGATTTTGGGGATGATTATTCTAAGGGAAAACACAGAGATGTAAGGGAATGAATTACCATTTACTCAGAGTTTAGTCGAATCCAAAGCAATGGTCAACAAATGCAAGGATAGATCGATGTCTGAGGAAAAAACAATAAGGGAGGGTGCATCGAAGTTTTGCTCGCAAGGCTAAGTCTGGGGTAAGTGAGAAAAATAAAGAGCACGCAGAGTACTAGGGTGTAAATCTCAGTCGAAGTGTGAACACAATGAAGAAAACCAATGGGCTACAAAGATCTAACACAACCAATGCCCAGATAAGCATAAAATCTCAAGAGTCCATGAAGGCAACCAACACTTAGACCAACGAATGAAAGAAAATAAATCAATTTTATCACTAACGCAACATAGCGTACACTGAGGGTATAATAAACTAATTTTCCTTTTTAATTCAGAATTCAAATATGTTGAGATCCACCAAAACCATTTTCTAATCAACATAACAATACGTATGCCAAAAATAAGTAACAAGAAGACATATTCCGACGATCGCAACCATTCAAGTATAAATCTAATCAAAATACAATTACAATTTTACTCGGAATACCACGACTGACGATGACGAATCTGAATCGTTATCCCGTGCTTGCACTCCGACCAGCTTCTGCTCGCTAACCGCTGAGACCTCACCGATACCTCCCAACCAACGCTAGGGGTACTCTTCTTCCTTGTGAGCCCCCCCGAGATGAAAAGGGGCCACACACACAAACCGAAGAATGTTAGCTCTCGATTCGCATCACAAGGCCGAGCTACCACTCATTATCTGAGTTGGGTGTCCCAACTCCCACAAGAAAAATCAGTCAAGAGTAAAATCCGACAGCATAACCTTACACATACCATATATGCTCCAGTCCCCTCCTCCGCCCTTTCTTTTATAGAGTCTTCTTAGTGACTTGTTTCCCAATGCACATTAAATTTATATATTATTAGGAAAATTCTCCCCCGTACACTTGTCACTTGATCCCTTAGTTGCACCATAAATTCATTTAATTAATTAATTTAAATTGCCAATTTCCCTCACCCATCTAAAAGTGTTCCTAAAAACGCTCTTCGATGTCCCTTAATTCCCTCACATTCCCTTAATGACTGGCACCTTTCATAAAGCTTAGTTGAGTTCGAAATTAGAAAGTTCTCTAGACTAGATTCCCTTCTATGTTCCACTTTCCTTTTGTATTTAACTTTCCCCTTTTTGGTCTAAGTTCTAAATTAGTAGGTTTTGTACTTAGCCAACAATTAATCTTTTAAATAATTTAATCCTTCATTATTATTATTTTTTTTTTAATTTAGTTTTCATTTAATTTTCACCCTCGTTTTCTTCACCCCCCCCCCCGCTTTATTACTTGATTAATTAATTTTTAGTTCGCAAGACCTATTTAGACCTAGGATTTAAATTCTTTAGGCTCATCAAGAATTGTTTTTAAGGGGAATTTTATAATTATTAATCTTTACTCATGCAACATTCATTTTAAGGTTGACCAAGTCCTAAGGAGACACAATTTTCTAGGTACTAGGTTCATTATCTCACCAATGTTAAAAAAATCGTGACGTGCCCTTCAAGACACACAATGTGATCCAAGGGTGTCACTCGCCTGCATTCGTGTTTTATTTATGCGACGTTCCCTTCAAGACGCACTACGTGCTCCAAGGGTGTCACTCACCTTTTGACTAATTTTGGTAGACGTCAAACCCTTAGAGTCGATACTTCGTCAGGTGACCTTGTGAGAGAATAAGGGCCTCTAAGGAATAAGGACCTTACCTTATTGTGCACCCCTTAGAATCATCGTGAGTGACTGTCACAGTCTGCCCTCACGACATCGTGGATCTCTTGAACTAGGTAATCGTTAACCTACAGTTCGAGCCACGACGAGAGTGCTAGTAGGTTGTGGCAGGGATGTTGCCACACCTCTCCCTCAATATCTATGGTTGTTGTGCGTGACCCCTTTGCTCCAAATGTGAGTCTGGTTAGAAATTTATCGTCAACCTGCATCCATCAGCGAAACATGTCAGTGATAAAAAATCAACATCATAATATACCAGTGATATGTCACATCTGCAATTTAAAAAACACTCAAACCATAACAATCCACTCTCTTACTTGATCCAGAGTCCAGGTAGGTCCATCGATGTCATCGGCATCCTCAATTGGTCCAGAGTCCTGCACACTCAAGAAAAACTAGTCAATAACACCTGTCAATATAAATATAATAAAATAACATATCATCATATCCACAACATCAACATATCCACAACATCATCATAATCCATAACCGAAACAATCAATCATATAATGAACCGGATCACTTGCACGCAAGTTTCCTCAAAGAATAAGTCTAATCAGGTGTGCACAAGAGCGAGATATTACATTAATGAAGATCTACTATATACATTCACTATTCTCACTTTTATATACAACATATACAAATAAACATGTGCAAGATTTACGAGAAACCTTGTAAACTAAGGTTATACAAGAGAACCGAATCTTAGGAAAAATTAAATAGATGTAGAACATACTACTAATCTAATTTTAACTTTGAAACTAAAAAAAAGGAAAATAAATGAATGTAAATAATAATGTTTTAATTTAAATAAACAAAGCATTTAAGCTTAAATGTTAATTTACATTCACAAAATATAAATCAAAACAAATAGAAAATCATTAACCTATGACTGGCCAATATTTAAAGAGAACTTTTAGTTGTGTCTTCATGTATAATGTTATTTCAATAACTTGTATGTTAAGAGAAATCTATAGTAGAAGGTTGTGTAATTCTAAGATTGTGACAATGTCAGGATGAAAATCACTTTGACTGACAATTTAAATCTTATTTAAAATGTAGAAAGAACAACTTTCAAATCATGATTCTTATTGAAGATATAATAGACTAATCGACAATAAGAAAAATCTCAATTGAATAATTATATCTTTACAAATCCGAATTACATGAATAAACTCAATATAATACAAGATTTGTATCAAAATAATACAATCACCAAGATCAAGATAATTGAGATAATAGACTATTAAAGATTGACAAAATTAATACATAAATGATAGCAATTAACCATGTATTGATCAAACAGACTAAAGCTAATTTAAATCAATGCATAATCAATTACTCAAAGAATATGAACCATAATCAAATATATTATAATTAAAACACAACCCTTTTACTCACAGGACAAAAGCCATTAAGCAATCTGAAATTTCATATTCTTCTTTGAAAATACTTGTCCATTCTCCCAAAAATTCCAACCATTTGTTACTCCTTTTGAAAAGAAAATGTTTACCAAATAAATAATATACAAAAGAAAGGATAAAAATCCTCCTCTAAATTTCTTCAATCCCCACAGTGGCTCTGAACTTTCTCATCTATTTATGCAATGAATGAACAGTTTGGATGTCACTAACAATTTTCGCCACCTGAAATTTGCCTCGTAAAGAGACCAAAATATCTCTCAAATTGCGTATTTGTTTTGGAAAAATCTTGCGAGTAAGTTAAATGGGTCCATTATGTAGATGGGTTTTCAGCCGTTTCTTGAGATTCCTCACGGTTTGGCTAAAATCAGTCACGCAAAATTGTCTGTCTGTTCTTGAACGCATTTCCAAATCTTATCTGTTGTTGCTCATAATTTTTTTGCAACAATCCAACGTTATTTTTGGATCAATTATCTTGAACGTATTTAGATAATAAAATCAAACCATGATCATATCCGTACCAAATATCTGATAATAGAAACTTGTGAAACAAAAATAAACCAATTTAATAACCTAAATATAAAAATTGTGAATAAAACAAAATCTAGAACAATAAAATTAAAATGAATTTTAACTAAAAACTAACTATAAGTTGTAAACAAATATTGGTTATATTTTCCTTTCAAATATGATCTTAAAATTCTAGAAGCTTCAAGTTGATGGAGAGGAGAAAAATATTAATTTTGGGTTTCCACAAAATCAAGCAAATGATAGATAATTATTATTTTTTTATTTTATTTTGAAATGAGATGCAAAATGAAAAAAAAAGAATTTAATTAATTAAGCCTACCAAATGATTTTGTGAAAATGAGAAACCAACCAAGATATTATTTGATGAAGTATTGAACCCATTATTCAGAATAGTCAAACTTGCTAATGAGCAAAAGACAAAAACATAATCATAATTTAAACGAAAGTAAACAATTAATAAAAATTAATGTTTTTGTTTAAATTAAGATTTCTATGCTCGTCTCTCCTTCATTCAAATTTGATCAAATGTGAACAAATGTCATAGAAAATATGTG
The DNA here is from genome assembly GCA_009831015.1 of Picea engelmannii. Taxonomy (NCBI): domain Eukaryota; kingdom Viridiplantae; phylum Streptophyta; class Pinopsida; order Pinales; family Pinaceae; genus Picea; species Picea engelmannii. Next base: position 220,060 of record ML809195.1, read on the forward strand.
TCGCAATAATCTTTCTTCCTATAAAATCATAGTTATTAATTCATGTCTTCAACCAAGCCATTATAAATTCAATAAGAAAGAAGTAATACCAAACTTCCAAATTATGAAGCTTGTCCATCAACATCAAAACTCTGTAGAAAACAAAACGAAAAGGCATTTGAATTTCATGAAATTCAAACCAAACAAAAGAAAAGAATATAAACTGAAACCAACCTTGAAACAAAGCAAACCAATACCAATTCAATCAAGTAAAAGGGAAACAAACGAAGAATCCAAGTAAAATTTAAAGGGATCCTAGATTTTGATAAAGAAAAAGAAGGGGGTTGTTGTGGGCAGCCAACATAACCTCATAATGTTAAACTTTCAATGGAAACTAATTGTATCAACCCATTTGGGAGCCCATTTCCATTTACTTAGTTTTGCTGGTTTTTGTTATAAAAAATAACATTCCTCCCTCAATGTTAATAAAGAGGGAGCATGTTATGTTTTTTTAACCATAATTGAGAGATCTTTATATTAAGTAAAAGCTACAACATAACTCACAATAAAAGTACATCAATAGTCTGATTCAAAAATCCAAAACTTGTAAGAGAAAATATATGCAATCCTATAGCTATAACCATATACTATCACATACAACACTTCCCAATTTATCCTAGAAGTATAGATTATGCAGAAAAGTCCTAAATACTTAACTACTTTAAAAAACATACAAAATTAACAACAAGCGTGATAGCTAGCTACCTCCTCAAGCATCCTTTTAGTTGATTACGAGTCCAGTTTGACTATGTATGCATTCTTTAGTAGTTGATGTACTGTTAAATCTTCTCTTGGACCCCACAATTGGAATTTATTGACTAGACCTGGTTGAATGCTCCAAAATGCTCTGCTTTGGTCAAATTAATGACCATGTTGTGAAGCATGTTGCACTTAGCTTCCAAAATTGTGATTTTCCTCTTCATTTGAACTAAGGTACCCATAATTGAAGCAATTTGGGTGGTAACTTGTTGATCATGTTCATGAATTTTGGTTTTCATTGCCAATATTGAGCTCCTATTGCCTTGTATAACATCCTCACGTCCTCCGTATTCTCTCTAAATTGCATGTGACTCCATGTAATCCATCTGTGAGATTAAACAATCCAAGGTCAATTGTAAACAAAATATTTCGATATCGTCTAAAAAATTATGCCATTAAATCTCGTGTAGGTTCCTTGTGGAATGGAACACAAGACTTAATGTAGCACCACAAAGAGATGTGATATCTGAAATTAACAGAGGTGACCATGAAACTTCATATGATACATTGACCAAACAAGAAGGACTCCATGAAATGGAAAACCACTTAGAGATGAACATAAATATAATATTTTGGTCTCAATAGGCTAACCCAATTCAAGGAAACAACCACCAAAGTGTTTAGAATTTCATAGAGGAAAGTCATAATCAAAATTGAAATAAAAAGACCTCTCCAATAGAGAGAGTGAAGATGCTAAGTAATTCCGAATTAAGACAAGAAACAATCCCCTTTGCTAAATCTTTTTCGAAGAAAACAAAAGACAATGGTGGCGACTTACCCATATTCCATAATAGGATAAGGACCATGTAGACAAATGAGTACACCAAGCCAAGATTCACCATACCACGCCTAAATCTTGCAATCTAGTTCCTCTATGACTAAATGCCAGAGCTCGAAGCCATAATCCCACAATGATAAGGGGGAAAACCACTCACATGTTCAAAATCGTGTGGAGCCAAATGTTTAGGCGTGTGAATGAGGGAGAAATATCTCTTCACATTACACTCCATGACAAATGATGATCTTCCAATTTGATATTCCATGTGCCTCCATAAATAAGTGATATGTGTCTTGTCCTTTTTTAAAACATCCCTTGGGATGAAGTTAGTTCCCAACTTACCATTAGTAATTAAGTCCCCCACTTTTAGTGTAGTGGTCTAATTAACATAACTACCAACTGAAGCAAACATGGAAGAAGTTAACCCTGGAGAAATTTTTGGATTCCTTCTTTTCCCACTCTAGAATTGAAGCCAAAAAGCATCCAATGGGGTGGTGTTCAGAACCATGTGCCTTGTTACATTCTTAGAATCTTCCACCACACTCAAAATTTGGATTCCATAGTTAATAATGATCTTCAAAAATCGCCATAACGCATAAGATTTGGCGTGATTATTTGATGGGTTATCAAGACCCCAAGCAAATGCAACTTCAACTATTCCTCTGAGGTTTTTGATAACCCCTCCCGTGCCTACCACCTCGAAAGAGGAAGCACGTTCTATTGGAATTAATTGTTCGAGATATTTATTTTCAAGAATATTTATAGCATACCAATTCATTTTTATATTTGTTACATATTTTGTATATACAAAGAATTAACTATTTGTGTTTTCAAATAACTAGCAAGTTAGAAATATTGATGTATATCTTGAGTCTCTTATTAACAAACTTTTAAGGTTATGGTTGGCATCACTATGTATGACATGTCCAAACCAATAAGTCAAAAACAATTTCAATTCCATGGAATACTTATATGGACAATGCATGATGCCCCTAGGCTGACACATTTTTGTAGATCTTCCATCTTCAACTTTCATAACTCAAATATCTAACCATTAAATTTCTCTATCTATATTCTTGAACTATTCACCATTTTCCTTCACACAATATTCATTGTGTAATGCTCCCACTCAAGAACAAGTTTATTGCAAATCCAAGATACCCTCACTCTTCACATAATGAGATAGACCATAGCAACAAAGGTGTCCCCTTGAACCAATACCCTTGTTTTAATACCAAATCAAGAGTTTGGTAAACATGTAAAAGAGAAGCAATACTAATTGAATCTTTGAAAAAAAAGATTGGTACATTCACACAATATACACAACATTTACCGTGAAAACCCTTAACTAGAAAAAATAACATTTTAGATTTCTCACCTCTCTCTATTTCCTTATATTAACTCAATCATTCACAATACAATATTTAGGTATTTTATAGCTTCAATCAACCCTAATACATTAAACCAAATTTGATTACAACCCTAATCCCTTGATTAATTTAGATTACAATCGTCCAAAAACGATTAATTGAAAAGGCACCAAAATGAATCCAAAAAAAACTCTTGGGGGCTCTGCCACTGAAACCTGCCCCCC
>ML809196.1:0-24472 GCA_009831015.1 Picea engelmannii
AAAGTTCTTCCTCTAGAATGTTTTAATGAGATAGAAATAGTATATATAGGGGTAGAGAGAATGGAAAATATTGTCTTGTGAAATCATTTATACTCAAGCTCTCTTGTGTTGGAAGTTTCCCTCTAGAAGAGGTAAGCGAACTTTGTTGTCAAGATAATAAAGGTATAATCTTTGTGTTATTGCTCTGCATATTTCCTATCGAAATCATCAAGCATATGCATAATTTGAAGAAAGATGGTGGATGGGAGGTTACTAGTAGTTGGATATTGTTGCTCCAAAGAATAAGAAACAATGTATTTAATAATAATAATGGTAATAGTACCACAAATAGTTAATTAGGTTTAGTGCTATTGAGAGAGAAGTGTTATCCTCCCTACCCAAGTTCAATTCCTACAAATGACAAAAAGCTTCAAGCTTCTACAAAACCATTAATAAAAATAATAAAAATTAATATTAAATTTAGAGAATAAATAATACTAATATTAATTAGTAATTAGTAATAGTTACAATAACTAAATTTTAACCATGTAGTTGCATGGGAACCCCTCCCACTTTTCTATATAGTAAATATTATTTTAAAAAATATTTACATAAAAAAAATTAATAATACTCACTTTATGGATGTGGATATGAATAACATTTAATTCATCTATATTTGAGTGGATATGAATCAACATCTTCTCCATGTCAATGGTTGAAGTTTGTTATTCATATCATTAATATTGTCACTCCCAACTTATGGAAGTTAAGATGGATTTAAGTTGGTTATACTATTTTAATAAGTGACTAATTTAGTAGTTAAGTGACTAATTTGGTAGTCTAAACTCTTTTCTAGCGATTGTTTCGGGGATCTTTGCCCAAAATCCAACAAGAAGTTAGATCTGCATATTTGAATGATTTTTTTGTATAATCTGAGTGGGTTTTTCAGCATGTTGAATCCATTTCTACATTCAAAAATGGATTTTAAACAAAAAAAAAAACAAATAGTGATTGCGTGCATATTTATGTCGTCGGATTCCAGCAAAAAAAAACATTTCGTAGAATAGTTAGATAACGTCATTAGTTTCTACTAAAAATACTAGATTTAATTATTAATGAAAATCATAGTAAGACAAGCTTAGATCCATCTTAACCCTAGATGTATCAAGTGTTGAGAGGTATCAAATTTCTAGAGGTGCAAACATTTCCTCAAGTTCTACACTCTAAAAGAGGTTTGCACCTCAAGATATTTAATCCCTCCCAACTCTTGACAAATCTATGGTTAATATGAGTTAAGATGGGTTAAGATGGATTTACACTAGTTTACTTCAATATGATGGATATGTGTAATTTATGTGTTCTTTAATATGGAGTTATATATATATAATCTCCTCCATACTGGATGGGTTGTAGCTTCTTGGCTCAAAAGAATATTTTTCTAACTATAAATTAACTAACTTAAATAAATTAACTTGAAGTGTTGGATAAGGTAAGTGATAAATCTCATAGATTCACTCTACCTTCATATATGCACATTTACTTAATAGAAAATGTGGAAAATTGGAAACTCTATAAATTCCATGTTAGTAAAGGAGACAATTTTGCAGAGGAATTCGAGAACCACTAGATGTGGCAACATGAGCACTAGTAGGTTGGGTTGTAAGGATAACTTATAGGCAAGGCCAAATGGTACACTAGGATTGTGGGGACCAAAAGACGCCCAAAATGGGAAGGAATTATCTAAAATGAATCTCTAGATAATTTTTTATATATCTTGTTACTTGTTGAGTGAAAAATTGAAGCTATTGGCTTCTAGGGCCCATTTTGGAGGACAAGTCTTATTTTGGTGATTTAGGGTCAAAAAAATTGTGGCCTTGGTCCCTAGCCTCTCAATATTCTTCTTAAACATCAATAGCTTTCCAATGATACAAAGATCATGTCAATAGGAGTTTGTATGAGGAATTTATTCCTACTACAAGTTGACTTATGTTTTTGACCACCATGGTACAAAGTGGATGCCATGTCTGCACCTATTACTCACACATCTAGAGATAGAAACTTGTGGACTTTCAAGAAGATTCTAGGGGGCCTAAAACCCTAACCTTAATTGGGAGTTAATGCATGGAAAAACTCTAACCTTAACATTAAATGACTATGAGGACATGTTAAACACTAGGCTACTAGGAAAGGAAGGGGTTTCATTCTTGGTGTATGGATTATTCTTCTCTTCTTGAACAAAGCAAGGGAGTGGGATATTAGAGTAGGACAAAGGAAGGGGAAGACCCTATAGTAACCTCATATGGAGTTTCCCAATGTACATATTGTGCTCATTTTATGGATGATGTGGTAGTTGTTTTAGCTATTTTAGTCTCATCTTATTTTGGCATTTTGAATGCTAAGCTAGTAATATTAAATCTTAATCTTAAGTAAGCAATGCAAAGAGTTTGAAAAAATTCTAAGATATGTTGTGACAAACTATTCCAATGGAATATCCATGTACTTTATGGATCATTTGTATAACCTCATTTGTGGAACCTTTAATTGTTTTGGAAATTCCAAAAAGATTCATAGGAATAAATTTTGATTTCTCAAAAACTTTTTATTAATATCATGTGTGCATATTGTTCAATGTTAAGTTGTTGTTATCATTAGTTATCATTATATTTTATATCCTAAATAACCTTTAAAGGAAGATGAAATTGTAATGTTTATTTCATCATTTTTTACCTCATTTTTTCCAAGCAAATATTAAAGGGAGTGTTAGAATGTAATATTTACGTTCTCCAACATTGAGTGATTATTTGTCGACACATTTAAAGGTCAATGTATGGTCTCAAAGGTTGTCTTATTATACCACTTACATTCTTTATGTCCACAAGTCAAGTTTAACAGGGAATATCATTCTTATGTGGTAATGTTGCTAGGTAGTCTTATTATAATACCTTAGCTTCTTTATGTTCACAATTCAAGCTTAGCTTCTTTATGTTCACAATTCAAGCTTAAAGAGGAATATCATAGTTATGTGGTAGTGTTGCCTTAGTGAGATTTGTGGCCATCATTATCTTCTCATCTTGAATTATTTTACTCCTTTGTGTGTTAATGTTGAACTTCTTCCTATGCTAATAAAAGTTTTCTTCACACATACATAGAGATATCATTAAGTCTTGAGGATTAGTTCACACATACATAGAGATGTCATTTTTGAGGACTAGTTCAATGCATTTCCATACAAGCTAAATCAATAATAATCTTTATATTAAGGGAAGAACCAAAATTATATTAGAGTTATTTCTAAGAAAAAAGAGATATATATGTTTGAGAGATAGAAAGAGAAAAGAAAAATTATTTTTAAATAATCTTATACTATAAGTATATTTATTAGAATTTTTAAAATACATTTTATGATTCATTATAGATTAGATGTGTATAGTTTGTTTTATAAGAATAAAAAATAAAAAATTTTATTTATTTTTTAATATTTAAAAATAAAATCTAACAAGTTAAAATAAAATTTAATCCATAAAAATGGATAACTAAATATAATTTATTCGAATCGAAATGGCCAAAAAAAAAAAAATGTGTTAAGAATATTATCCTTTTGAAAAGTTTTCCCACTTAAATTCGTTGTTTTCTTTGTGCTTAAATGTTTTCTTGTGTTATTTGCTATTGAATCTGTTTGCATTTATGCTTCTGCTGCACAAGTGATATCAGAGCAGCTGAGCGGAGTCGGTGAGATCTGACATGCTAAAGAAAAAAAGAACAACAAATTTCTTGACGTGAAGGCGAGTTTCCACTGAAACCTACGCGTGAAGATCTGGGTGCCGCGTGCTGGAAGACCATTCATTTGCAGGGGCGATATTTGTTAGCCTATCGCTCCCTGAGCCATGTTCAAGGGATGGAGATCATCGGCCTTTAAGACTAGCAGGGGGAGCGATAACCAGTTTTCATGGCAACTGTCGTATACACAAGATATGTGCAATGACTTTTAATATTGTCTTTAGTTAAGTTTGTGGAGGATGTACTAATAAAAGTGAGGTGGATGTTTTAGTAAAAGGTTTTAACGTTTTTATAAATATATTAAATATTTTTTCACTTAAACCTTTTAACCAATAAGTTTTAGCTCAACCTTGAAATATATTAATTTCTTCATTTTTTAAAAGGCTTGATTTTATAAGTTGTAGATTTTTTTGGGCAGTTTGTGCTAATGAAGTATAGAGTTCGAAGTTTGAGGTGGAGAAATTCAATGACAAAAATAACTTTTAGCTATGGAAGGTCAAGATGGGGGATCTACTCGTACATCAAGGATTGCAAAAGGCGTTGGTGGGAAAGACAAAGAAATCGACAAACATGATAGATGAGGATTGCAAAGATTTAGATGCAAGAGCTCGCAGTACCATTCGTCTGTGTCTCGCAGATGAAGTTTTGTTTAACATCATTGGAGAGGAGATAACAACAGGCTTATGGAGCAAGATGGAAAGTCTTTATATGACAAAGTCCTTGACGAAAAAAATCTTCTTGAAGAGGAAGTTGTATAGCTTACAGATGAAAGAAGGTAGAAAAATTGTCGATCATTTAAACGTTTTCAATACTCTAATTTGTCAATTATCTAGTATGGAAGTAAAATACAATGAGGACAAAGAAGTTATCCTATTGTGTTCATTCCCTGAATCTTGGGATCATTTAGTCACATCTATGTGGTTTAGCACAACATACGCCATTGATTATGATATTGTTGTGGGAGCCTCGTTGTCTGAGGAGATAAGGAGAAAATCTAGTCAAGAAACCTCAACATTGGAAGCAATGGTGGATAGAGGTCAATCCAAAGAAAGATGGCAGAATCAGAGAGGTACATCAAGATCTAAGTCAAAAGACAAGAAAGGTAAACTAAAATGTTGATATCGTGGCAAATGAGGGCATCTAAAAACGGATTGTTGGAAAATACAACAAGTGTCCAAAGAGGACTCCACGAAGGAAGCAAAGGAAGCCAATTCAGCTGAAACAAGTTCAGGTATGACTTATGAGGTATTATCTACATGTAATTTTAAACACCATCATCAAGATGGGTTAATAGATTCTGGTGCATCCAATCATATGTGTTTTCATCGAAATTGGTTCTCAACTTACCAATTTATAGATGACAATGTTGTTTTTATGGGAAATGATATTTCTTGTAAAATTATTGGGATTGGTAGTATCAGGGTTAAAATGTATGATGGCACTAACATATGTGAGGCATGTACCCAAACTTAGAAAAAAATTAATATCTTTGGGAGCTCTAGATTCTGGTGGTTATAAATGTACAGTTCAAGGTGGAGTACAAAAGGTGTCCAAAGGCATCTCACTGGTCATGAAGGCTAAAAAGATCGAGAATCTTTATGAGCTAGAAGGAAGAACTTAATCAAATCAAGCAATAGTAGCATCTGAAGATGAAAATGACTCTACTCATTTATGGCATCAACGTTTGGGTCATATGAGAGAGAAAGGGCTTAAGGTACTAGTAGATCGTAAGTTACTTCCAAGCTTAAAATATATGAATTTGCATTTTTGTGCATTGCATTTATGGAAAACAGAGTAGATAGAATTTTAAAATAAGAAGACATATTGATAAAGTTGTCCTTGATTATATCCATTCAGATGTTTGGGGACCATCTCCTAACGTTTCTTTTGGAGGATCGTCATATTTTGTAACATTTATAGATGATTACTCTAGAAAGGTGTGGATCTATTTACTGAAAATAAAAGTTGATGTATTTAATGCATTCAAGCAATTTAGAGCTTTGGTTGAAAAGAGCACTAGCAAGTCAATCAAATGTTTGAGAACAAATAATGGAAGTGAGTTCACATCTAAGGAATTTGAAAATTATTGCAAGGATGTTGGAGTCGGAAGGCATAAAACCATTGTTCATACTCCTTAGAAAAACGACGTTGTTGAATGCATGAATATGACTCTTCTAGAGAGAGCAGGGAGCATGCTCAGTAATGCCAAGTTATAGAATGAATTATGGGCAGAAGCAGTTTTTACAACATGTTCTTTGGTAAATTGGTCACCATCAGTTGCAATAGACTGTAACATTCCAGAAGAGTTATGGACAGGTCACCCTTGTGATTATTCAAATCTTAAAAAAAATTGTTGTGAGGCCTATGCTTTTATTCCAAAGCATCAGTGTTCTAAGCTAGATCCCAAATATAAAAAGTTTATCTTTGTTGGGTATGGTGATGGAGTTAAGGGATTTATATTGTGGGATCCTACTTCCCACAAGATCACCATTAACAGAGATGTCATATTTGATGAATTTTCACTCATAAAATCAGATGTAGATGTTGAAGTGAAACAAACAGAAGTACCACAAACTCAACGAATTCAGTTGGAGACTCGATCATCTACAGGAGAGAAGGATCATGAAGATGTTCATGAAGAAGCTCCTGTAGAAGAATATGTGATACATAAAATTTCCAGGAAAATGAATAAACACCACAACAATCTCTACAAAGGTCTACACAGGTCATAAATTTTCCTAAGAGGTATGATGATTATGCTACGTATGTTTCTTTGATTTCTAATGATGGAGAACCTAGTTGTTATCACAAAGCAATAAAGGTATTTGAAAGTGCTAAATGGAAAGTAGCAATGAAAGAAGAAATGGATGCCTTAAAGAGGAATGAAACATGGGACCTGGAAGAAATTCCAAAGGACATGAAGTTTGTCGGTTGCAAATGGGTTTACAATTTGAAGAAAGGTGTTAATGATAAAGTTGAAAATTACAAAGCAAGACTAGTAGAAAAAGGGTATTCTCAGAAGGAAGGTATTGATATCCATGTAATTTTTTCACCCGTTGTTAAGCTTGTTTCAATTTGTGTTGTGTTAGCACTAGTTTCTTTACTTGATCTTGAGTTAGAGCAACTAGATATTAAAACAACATTTTTACATGGATATTTGGATGAGGAAATATATATGGAATAACCAGAAGTGTTTTTCCAGGAATGCAATAAAAGGTTTGCTTGCAAACTCGAGAAGTCATTGTATAGCCTGAGGAAGTCTACCAGGCAATGGTACAAGAAGTTTGATTCCTTCACGGTGAGCCACAATTTTACAGGAAGTGAGTATGACTACTTTTTTTACTTTAAAAAGTTTGAAAATGGCATGTTCATTATTTTCATGTTATATGTTGACGATATGCTTGTAGCAAGAAAAAACACGGTTGACATCAACATGTTAAAGGGTTAGTTGGTTGGGACATTTTATATGAAAGATCTAGGAGCAACAAAAAAAATCCTGGGCATGGAGATACATAGAGACAGGAAAAATGGTAAGTTGTGGTTATCACAATAGAATTATGTGGAGAAAATACTTATGAGATTTGGTATGAATAATGTGAAACCAGTAAAAATCCCTTTGGCTTCCCATTTCAAGTTTTCTTCCAGTTTATGTCCTAGTAATGATGAATAAAAGGAGTATATGTATTGTGTATTGTATGTTAATTCAATAGAAAGTTTTGTGTATGCAATGGTAAGTACTAGGCCAGATATTTCACATGCACTTGGTGTTGTCAGTAGATACATGGAAAACCCAAATAAAGAACATTAGGAAATAGTGAAATGGTTTCTTTGGTATCTTAGTGTTAGAGAAAGATTTTCCTCACCCTATGCAATATTTTAGAGAGGGCCTTACTCCATTTCCCTATTGAGACTCACTTTCCCTGATTGATAAATCTAGAGACAAAAATATAAATTTTTTCCACTTGTACGCATCTTGCACCCTATACAGCAAGTGTATATGCAGGTTGATCAACTATAGCCCATGTACATCGTGATTTGTGCCAAAAAATCAAAATTAAATGTTGGGTTTCCATGTCACGACAAGAGATCTCTGATCCTTGGCCTTCCATATATTGGAAATGTTCTGACTCGACCCTTCAGTTGAATTTTGAAGGCTATAAAGAAGCCAATTCCGAGCTATGGAAAAGGAGAGAGAATTCAACTTTGAGAGAAAAGTTACTCTGGATAAATTATTACTTCATATTGAGTCTGCATCCTTTTATCCTTTAATTATGAACACAGTGTTGAACCCCCAAGCTCTTCCCTTATTGATGGAGAACCTCATTGTCTCCCTTCTATGAGATTGTCTTTGGTGGAGGATTGAAGTGGTGGAGGCCCAACTGGAAGGAACTTGGTTTCTCGGTTCTAAACCATGCCAACACGGAAGTCTATAATATTTTCACTTCTCCTGAGCATTTCTTAATATAAATACCCATTTCCTGTCCAATTGATATCTTGAAAATATATGAGTTATTATCCATGGGCATGTTTGTTTTGTATATTAATGGATTATGTTATCTAATGTGATAACCTTTTATATTATCACTATATGCTTGCTTTAGTTGTTTGTTGAGAACTTGTTTCAGGTATAAATCTTTGGGTCAAAGTGTTCAACGGTTGACATCATCAAACATCCAGACGAGGTAGGCCCCTTTCTTATCTTGCTTTCACATTGGTTTATATAGCATGTTTATGGGAAAGAGTTGATTTCTGCAGTCATACCTGTCTGTTGTGGTTTACCCTAGCCATAGATAGATTTCTATCATAACACTTAGGGGCATGAGTAATTATTGCATCACCTATAACGATTGCAATGATTTAGTCTATGGTTATGTCAGTTCACATTTTGCAGGTGAATTGGACAAAAGAAGATCCACTTCAGGATATGTCTTTACTCTTGCAGGAGAACGAGTTATTTGGATGTCAAATATTCAAAACATTGTTTCTTTATCCACTACGGAGGAAGAATATATAGTTTCCTTACATGCTTGCAAGGAGGGAATTCGGTTAAAAGGTTTTTTGGGTGAGTTTGGAATGATGCAAGACAAGGTGAAACTATTTTGTGATACTCAGAGTGCTATTCATTTAGATAAAAATCCAACTTATCATAGTATGAAAAAGCATATTCCTATTAAATACCATTTTGTAAGACAGGTTATTGATGAAGGTGGAGTGGCTCTAGAAAAATTCCATACAAAATAAAAATGTGCAGACATGTTCACGAAACCAGTTTTGTTAGAGAAGTTATGATGGTTCCTGACTTCTCTTGGCTTGCAGGAAAAGTGATGAATAAATTTGGGCACGATATATTAGGTAAATTGTTATCAAGGTGGAGATTATTTAAACGTTGCCAACCAATTTCCCATGGATAGGATATTGATAGATTTCCTGGCTCCTATTATTCTGTCTTCAATTGATCAAATCAGATAAAAATAGAATTGGTTAGGTGCACATTATCTGTAACTACTAGAGAGATGTTATTATCTATGTAAGCTCGTAGAGGAAAATGCAGTGTGTGGGATGAGTGTGAGATATGGTTGTAAGTCGAGTTTGGTTGTTTTAATTCTCCATTAAAAAATAAGAAAACCAATTATCATTTCCATGCAAACATTTCCCTTTTGAAGGGTTTAACCACATAAATTCATTATGTTATTTGTGTGTGTGATTGTTGTCTTTTGATATTAGTTATTGAATATGTTTTCATTTGTGCTTCTTCTGCACAACATACAATCATATATATGTTTTATTTAATGTTATTATATTACATTAGGTTTCAATGATTGAATTTGTTTCATACTTTTTAGTGATAGTTTCGATATACATGTGGTTCTTTCACACATATTCTTTACAGAGTATATCACCATTTTTTTATAATTGTAAATGTTAATTTAATGATCTAGGTGGATATCAGTGGCCACCCACCTATTCCAATTGGCTCACATATAGATTTCATCTTGGCAATTTCAGTTTCCATCTTGGAAGTTTGTTTTCTATCTTTCTGGGTCCTAAACTTCTAGGGCCATTTTGAGGCCCTAAATAACGTTTTTTGGGCCCACCATGATAACACTATAGAAGGAGTTAGAATTTGATGGCATAATGTGTATTCATCAGATAGACCTTTCCAACGAGCTATCGTTTGCCTAAAACAAAGATCGTATGCAAAAGTTACGACCCTAGGAAGTTGATGTACCAACTTACCCCAACAGGGCCCACATGACTTTTGGCGCTTCATATCCTAGGGTTAGGTTATTGGATGTCTAGGGTTTTGGAATTCATGTTTGATGTAAAAATTCCTTTGGAGCCTCATTGTACTCATATTCTTTTGAATGAGTGTAGTTGTCACATCTGTTCTCAGAGATAAGCTGCCACCAATTTATCAAGCTTGTTTCAGTCTGCATTTTACAGTTTCAACATATTTATTATTTAATATAAGTCAAGTTTTATTGTATCTCTGTTATTATTCACTTTGTCTCTGTGTTAATATTATACATCTGTGTTTTCATTTTGTTCCACTCATAAATCTGTATCATTTAATGAGTATGGTACAATGAAGTTTATATGTTGTTATAATCTTCATAAGTAATATGAAACAACAAGGTAAAAGAGTGAAGAAAATTTTGTAATAATATAAGTTATTTTAAAATAGGTTACTCTAAAATACTATACCACATATCCACACAAAGGAATAAACATTATAAGAGTTTTAATCGGTTTTAAGGCCCATTTAAACTGGATATATCAGTAGTTTACTATGCAAGAAAATATTTTCTCATCTTGTACCTAGATCTCAATGAGAATCATGGAATACAAATAGGAAAAAACAATGTCTCCCAAAGCTTGAAAGGTATGCCAAAATTTTTGGGATCCAGTGATTGTACCTATTGTAACTCGTGTAAGGGTTCCATGAAAGTTTCCTTATGCAATTCGTTGATTGGTCTCTCATCATAATATAATTTTTCTAGCAAAGTTTTTATCTTTCAAATACCTACAAAATTAAGAACAACAGAGTTATGGATGATTGAAGAGTTTGAAAAAATGTAACACACCCTAGACTCACTTATGGTCATATGTCACTAAAATCCAAATTTATCACATATAGAAATTTTTAAAATTTCTTTTACTCAACTCATTGTCTCTCTAATACCATTAATTAATTAATTAGAGTCTTCTTGAAGGCTCATATATTCATATTTTAATCTATGATACCAGCTTATAACATATCCAACTCCCTGGCTAGGCCACATTACTACCAAACCAACTAACATATCGATTCAAATACAGAAATATACACAAAATGACATACAAGCATGTTATTATCATTAATTCTTAAACTCATGCATGAAACTGATTTAAATGTGCACAACAACAATTAAACACACACACCAACATTCATATATACAAAATACAAAGTAAATACATTCAATCATAGCATTAAAACTATAAATTCCTGATTGATTAAAACACTTATCTTTTAAAGAAACAATTTACACAATCAGCTATAGACAAAGGATGTTCCACCCAATCATAGACTATGTTACTCCAATTATCTCAGCAACAAGTCACCCCCGAGTTGGGGCTATGTTGACGGGAGAAATTGAACGCTCGTCAACTGGAGGAGTGGATCCGGTCCAAGGTTGTCTAAATAACCCAAGCCATTTGGAATGATCCACCCCGACGGGTTTAGCGGCTACATTGGCCGATCTAAGTCCTAAGAAAACAAAAGAAAAACTAAACTAAAGAAACTAATCTAAGTGAAAAAAAAGCAACTACAGCAAACCATATACAAATTGAAAACTATATATACAGTTTACTAACTAATACTATAAAACAATAATTCTACTTATTAAACGTTCAACTATTAATACAATTAAATCTCAATTATATATGTGCAATATCTACAGATTACAGATTTTAAATTGAAAACTTGCAAAAATCATTTGTGAACTGTGCTATGACAACAAAGCTATTATTTTTTATTTTTTATAATTTTTATGAGAAAGGAATCAAATAAAAACTATCTAAGATGAGCAATTAAAATAATAATCCTAACTGTAAAACTGAACTATATATCTATCTAAACTACTGAGAATTCTCGAATTTATTAACTATTAAATAACAAATAACAAACTGACCTGAAGTAACGCTTCCTATTTGTCCTGTGCATAGTACTTGATTTAGTTGTTTGATGGGAGGAAACCCGCGCCAAATTTTCCACAAGCTTCTTGTAACCAGGAAGCAACAGTGCTCTTTGAATACAGATGACAAAACAAACAAGACATAAAATGACAACAATCTTAAAGTTTACAAATCATCACATTTAGATAAATCCATGTGCGAAGAATTGTACAAAACAGTTCATTTAATGAATAAGATAAACCTTTTATTCATTAAATTGAAACAAAGTAATTGTTGTACGAAAAATGAGATACATCAGATATGGACAGAATTTAAGTTATAACGCATCAACCTGTATCAAGTCTTGATATCTAAAGTAGTCAATAACTTGATCACAAATTAAAATGCACAAAACTTGAACGAAAGTATGATAAATTGAAAGCTAAAGCTGTTACAAAAGATCCACTTCCATTCGAGTCTGTATCATCATAAATCCATAGTCTTTGTTCTCTTAATAGTGATGGGTTCATTACAAAAGTTAATGAGTATATAAAGGCCACAGGGTAAAACATCCCTGTGGAAATTATCAAAAACTGTTTACAAAAAATCTGGGAACAATCTCCCAAGTCTCTATTTCTACCTATGACTAACAACTTAAAACAAAACTATATAACAAAAACATGTTCTAAACTGCCACAACATGTCCAATTTCCCATTGAAATTCATATGTACCTGTAGGTGGACAAGAATAAACAAGTTTAGATAATGTTTTATTTGTAAAATTAACAAAAATCTAAATTTTATGACTAGCTACAGAATCTCACGATTCTGTAGCTGGTCATATTTACAAACAAAATCGTTTTAAATCAATCCAAATGATAACAGAAATACATTCGACCTATTAAACAAACCCTTAATTACTAATTCAAAACAAAGAAAATCATTCACTCTAGAAGTAACCAAATCTTTTGTGCCAATTTGAAACAAACGAAATCGTGTTCAATTAACCGAATGGTAACGGGGATATATGCGATATGTCAAACAACTTTTTATTACCAATTCGAAGAAGACATAATCGTTTTTTAATCTATTCAAAACCAATGAAATTATTTTTTGAATCAATTTCAATCGAAACAGATTATAATCGATTCATCAAACCAATCTTTGATACTAATCCAACGCATACAAAAACGACTATGCTAATTCAAGGCATACGACATCGTTTCTAAATCAAACCAAACAGAACTAAATCAAACTAACTCAGAACCAATTCAATCGTTTACACTAATTCAAGAACAATAAAATCGTGTTAAATCGGTTCAGTGAAAACATAGCTATATTTGATTTTAGCAAATGAATCAATGCAAACGAAATAGTTTATGCTAATTCAAAACAAAATATTTTGTACTAATTCAAATACAAAAACGAAATCATTCCTGGTAATTTGAAGTAAACAGAATTGTTTTTGAATCTATTCAAACAAACAGAACTAATTCGGAGCGAACACAATCGGCTATGCTAATTCAAACCAAATCATTCAAAAATCGATGTTGAAATAACATACCTGGGTTGTAGGAAAATGATTCGGCCAGGATAACTTTGAGTTGACAAAGGCAGTTGTTGCCTCAACATTTCTGAAGATGATAGAACCCGTGGTATTTTTCTTCTTCTCGTTGGCTTGTAGCCTGTCGTTTTCCTTTGACAACACAATAACCCGTTCCTCCAATGATTTAATTTTAGATTGCAACAGAGGAACATCCATGTAGTAACGTTCAAGCCAGGAATTGCATTGAGTACACGATGGTTGATCGGGCAGAGTCACTACAGGTGAGGGTTCTTTCAAACTACCAGGGGTTCCACTGCCAATCTTAATTCCCGGGAAGTTAGGGTCATTCTTGAGGCACGGTGGGAGGTTGGAAACGTATTCATAGGGTTCCACAGAACAGAGGCCATGAGAATAAGGGTATTCCTCAGTCAAGAAATGTTCAATCTCAGAATCCGAGTCCTCGCTCAAAACAATAGGCTTCTGGTCAATGCTTTGTTTAGGCTTGTTTCGAGCACATCTAGATATCCATCGTGCATTCTTCTTTCCCTTACTATTGACACCAGTATCGCCTTTGCCTTTCTTCCTTACAGGCCTCTTGATGGTCTTAGTATTGTCTTTAGCACATGGGTCGGCCATGGTATCGGGTAGGTCAATGTTGGGGCAGTTCAAGGGTTTGCCAGGGGGTAGAAGGGTAGGAGGTGGCACGATGGTCCCAACCTGGGTTTTAGTGAGAAAAACCTTGTCCATTTGAACACATTCATGAGTGGCAAAGCCATTCCTTCAAAGGAAGGCTTGCCAACAGTCACCACTCAGTCTTAAATGATAAAAGATAACGATTTTTATGAAGCAGTGATGGAAAAGGCTGTTATCAGCCTTCTCCCTCTTAAATCGTTTTGACATTTTGTATAGACTGCATAGGAGGTAGTGAGTCATATTCAGAGGGAATTATATGAAATTCATAAGAAACCTGAGATGGTAAAGAAACACTAAACCATAACGACCTTCGCAAGTCACGAATTGCTTAACAATGGCTAATAAATCGTGCCACCTGGGTTTAAGCGCAGTGACAGGCATACCTCTATCACAACTGACAATTTTCCTTGATGTGAACAGGAACGACCACGGAACCTTGTCCACATTTGAATTATTAAACCACCTCTGCCCTTTAGCTGGTAAACCCGTGGCTGAACTGAGGAATTATTCATCTAGTTCAAGTTGGATGTCTCCAACCTTGGCCCTGCATCCATCGAACGTGAGGGCAAACTGTTGGGCTACTGCGAGGTTGAAACCCTCAAATTTTTGGATAAAAACTAACCAGCCACTATTCTCCAGGTCTTCACGGGCATTGTCAAATAGCAAGAGCGTTTGGATGCCATTAGGTTCTATGCGCACTACAGGTGCCATGGGAGAAAACACACAGTGAGAAGGGTAAACAGACAGGGGGTTAGACAGGGTATACGCAGAACCTAAAGCTCACAGGTTTCCCCAATATCAATAGAGGTAACTCGAGATACAAGGCAGGCATTAATGCCTAAGTGTGTGGGGGTGGTGGAATGAAACAAACCCATGCAAAACATTCATATCGAAATGTACAATCGATGGCGCTATGGTGATTCAAATCACTATTGGTGTGTGTTAAAAGAAATGCAAATGACATGCCAATCAAACAACTATTGAAAACTATGATAAGTCAAACCGAATATTTGCACAACAATAGTGTTTGCATGATTTAAAACAAAACAATATTTCGAATTTAGCACCAAAGATTTGACCATAAAAATTATGCGTTGTATGAAACCATTGCGCTGAGGGTCTAATCACAATGTTAATTCTTTGTTAATTCTTTGTTATGAAACCAAAGAATTTGACCAAATACAATAGAACATCAAACCACCATTGTATCAAGGACTCAATCACAATCACTAGAATACCATTGCATCACAAAATTATAAAATGAAGTCATATTAACAAAAATGCAAAGTGAGTGAAGGCTTGGTGTCTTGCCAACTGTGTGACTGTCATTGAGTTATAGGTGAAATGACCATATAAACAAGAGTAACCATAAGAATCCAGTGATGATTTTAATGCTATCGACATGACTTCGAACTCAAGCTTTTCACGCTTGCAGTCGTGAAAATGAAAACAAAAGGCAGGTGTGCGAATGCGCAAAATAATCATGTCGTTTTGTTCAAAAGATTGCGATGAGAATCAAGGGTTCCAGAACACTTGTGTAGGCAACTTATAAGGATAGGATAAAAATGTGAAATGGCTGCCAACAGGCTATAAGCCCAAAAGTATGGATAGGATCCTATGGGTGTCTACAGTCCACTATGACAGCGCAAATAGCCACTAAAATATAGTGAAATGACTCCTGCAACAATTCCAACCGGCTGGCTCTCTTCCCCATCAATCTACACAACCCAAGGGATGATATTTCATTCTTTGCACTATAGTCTCTTAAATAATATACATCCCCTCTACAGATTTAGCACAGACCAGTCAGAAATCTCTCTATTGGGGGCTCCAAGAAATCCAGTAGCAATAGGAGTACTCACACAACAAGCTCACTTTCACTTCTGTAGTTTTCTCAATGTAAAATAAATCACACACATAACAACCTCATTCTCAAAATAATTTCCATCTCCAGTGAGCTATCTTCAATACCCACTATGGTTGGCCACTCTTCCCTAACACTCAGCTCTACTTTTTCTCATTTCTTGTTAACTATTAAAGACTCATATCCTTCCTACTTGAATTTTTTTCTCCTCTCCTATGATTGCTTGACTCTTAATTTTCCTCCAAGGATGATTACACTCAACCCTTGTTTTCATAATTAAGTGGTTCGACTTCCTCACTCAACCTCTTACGTGAATTCAATGATTCAATGAGTGCTTAATAATTCAAAGGGGTAAATGGATAAATGAAAAATTGATTAATGAGTATGGATTAATACTCAAGGCATATGAAAACCCATCAAAACCCCCATTAAGGCCCCTCAAATCATAACCCCCCATTACTCTAGTCCTTACTCATCTATAGTCGACAGTGTATTTCATTTTATTATTTTCAATGTACAATGTTTACATATTACATCGCTTGGCCCTCAACCATTCATAATACTTGCAAATATATAATACTACATTAGGGATCAAAACCGAGGTTTTTACAATCCCCTCCCCGTACAATTTTCACAGTCCTTAGTACACATCACCATACAAGTGTACATGTATACATACATAGAATATTACATCACAATTGTTAGGATCCAATCCTAACCCTTCTTCGTGGGTCATTAGTTAGTAGGATATGATTTCTATGCAATAAAGGATGACATTAGTTAATAAGGCCTAATAAATAAAGGAGAATAAGTCAATGTAAGAAGACTTAATAGAAGCTTCCGCTTCTAGAAATATCTTCCTCTAGAAGTGTCCTTAGAAGTTAGAATTAGTATAAATAAGAGTAGGATGTATTGGATATTTTTTTCCTGGAAATTATTATAATAGAGCTCTACTTTATTGGAGGTTTCTGATCTAGATGGATATCAGTGGCCACCCACCTTTCCAATTGGCTCAAAATAGTTTTCTGGCAATTTTAGTAATTTACTATTTTTAGCAGTTTTCACTTCCAGAGTCGTTTTGAGGCCCTAAATGATGTTTTGGGGGAAAACAGGTTTTCAATATCAAATTTCCTTCAATATTGTACCTAAAATGAATCTCCTGGACGATACCTTTCCAACGAGCTATCGTACGCCTAAAACAGAGATCGTATGCAAAAGTTATGACCCCGAGAAGTTGATGTAATAACTTACCCAAATGGGGCCCACATGAATTTTGGCGCTTCATCTCCTAGGGTTAGGTTTTTGGATGTCTAGGGTTTTGGGCATTACTATTTATTGTAAAAATGCCTTCAGAGACTCATTGTAATCATCTTCTTGCGAATTAGCATAGCCGTCACATCTCTTCTCATAGATAAGTCGTCACCATTCCAGCAAGCTTATTTCCGCTGCATTTTACAGTTTTCAGCTTATTTCGTTATTGAATAGAAAACCAGCTTTACTGTATCTCTGTTATTTTGTGTTAAGAACCTGTTAATAATCTGTATTCATTTCGTTCTACTCATAAAATCTAGATCAGTTTCCCCCTCGAAGAAGAAAGTGAACATTGCTATCTTCAATAAAGGTGCTCTTTCTGGTATTATTCTGGTACTAATCTAGCTATATTCTTGTTGTTCCATTACTTCTTGCTAAATATATTTTTTCACATACTATATTACATTTGGTATATTGCAAGTGGTATCATATCTCTTTCCTTGTCAGAAAATTGTGGGTTATTTTTTTCAGGGTAGAGACATATTCTGGCATCTTAAATCTACAGAGATTTGTCACGCAACGCATAAATCCACGGTCGGGGAAGCATACATGAAGGAACTAGAAGTGGTACTTAAGCACACATTGTTGGCCACCCTTTTAATCCATGTTGGTACCCCTTCGAGTGGTAGAACATGAAACAACACCTATATACGGATTATCCTAGATATCCTGAAGCCCTTTGTAGATAAATCGATCAGTCATGTGACTTCTATAGTGCCACCGAGAACAACACTTAGGGAGATACTCTCTATTATCTGGGTAGTATGGCTAAGGGTATGTTTTAGCCTCCTTAGTTGGTGCTCTAAGATATTGGGACAAGTACTACTATTGGACCTCGCACGTATATCAGAGATCTATAGCACAGGATAAACCCTTCTTTGTAGAAACCTTATATACCCTAACCTTTGGGACAGAAAAAGACACTGAACATACAAGATCTATTGCAGTGCAACTTTACCTTTTTCATTTTGGTTGTGAAATTATTACACATGTTTTCTTGTTAAGAATTTGGGCCTTTCAACACTGCAATATTCTTCAGATCAGAGTCTAACTTTGCAGGACTAAAAAAAATAATTATGGGGCTTGACCACACCCTTATTTGCGACTTTGTCCATTGGCTTCCTCTCTTCATTCTACTCATTGTGGTACCATTTATTTTTAATCTTTTTTTTCCTCGCGGACCCAACCCTTTCTAAGACCCCATTATTTAACACCTATCCCATTAGATTCCTCTCTTTGTCCTAATCACTCTGGTACCTATCAATTTTTTTGGCCCAAAGTTCTTTCCTGGCCCCTTGTCTGCTACCTAAGTCGTCCCAATGCCAACCACCCACTCTCAAAGCCAAGAAGATTGGGATTCTAAGGGGTTCAACTAGAACAACAAGTGTCCTCCATAAACACACAAATCTAAGCTTCCATAAGCACATCAGTAAATGAAGCAGTCCAAGCATCCATGCAACACATATTCAAGGCTAAAAATGTTGAACCCAATTCATAGGACACTCAATCCTCCCATTATGAGCCTAATCATTCATCTCTATCCCCTTGGAGTTCTCCACACTCTCAGAATAAGGTGCCCAAAGTTGACAAGCATAAATTCAATGGATCCAACCCAGTAGGGTGGTTTTCTCAAATGGAACAATACTTCTCCCTTCATGATATTTGGGATGATGAGAGAAAACTCCATGTAGGGGTTTTGTACTTGGATAAAGAACAATTGTAGTGGTTCCAGTGGCATAACAAATGTTATCCATGACTACCCACTTGGAACATGTTCACTAAATAAATTTGTGCTCGTTTTGATAGTGAATCACATTTTTTGGGATGTCTCACTAAGCTACGCCAAATGGGATCAGTCTTAGACTTCATCATGACATTTGAATAGTTTTCTATCCACACCAAGGGATTATCTGATAAATTTTGCCTTGAATGTTTTATCAGTGGCTTAAAGGAAGCCATTAAGGATCATGTGAGCATGCATCATCCTACTACCTAGTTGCAGGCATGCCAATTAGCACTAGAAGAAAAGAACATCCTTCAGGATCCCCCCTGGAGGTTACATTCCCCAAACATCTGCGCCTCGGGGCTAACCCAACTCTGACACAAAACTTAACGGTCTAAAAGGTCTCTCCAGTGGAAATGGCAGAGAGTCGCAAGCAAGGACTTTGCTATTACTATGATGAAAAGTATTCACCAGTACATAAATGTATGGAACAAAAGTTCTTCCAGATTGATGCATCAACTTTCTCTTCCTATGACAACATCCCATCAGATGAGGCTCTTGACCAAGAGGATGCTCCACCAATTTTTCATGTCGAAGACTCAGTTGCAAACCCTAGAGAATCAAAGGAACCTGTCATATCTCTTCATTCCCTCTCGGGTTTTTCAACCCCACAAATATTGAATATCAAGGGCTACATCAAACATAGGTCGATTATGGTCTTGATTGATAGTGGTAGCACCCATAATTTTATTCACTGCAATCTTGTTGAGGAGACCCATTGCTTTGTCCACCTTGTTTCTAATTTTCAAATCCTCATCGCTAATGGTGGTACATTGAAGTGTGGGGGATGCTCTGAGAATGTCAAACTCCAAATGGGTGATTATCATCTAAAAACCCACATGTTCTATATTTACATTGGTGGTTGTGATATTGTATTAGGTGTAGAATGGCTTCACACTCTGGGAACGATCACCATGGATTATCAAGAGTTACATATGAGCTTCAACCAAGAGGCTCACACCTATACCCTATGAGGTCTCCACACGGGCTCCCTTGAAATCATCAACTCTCATAGGATGGAAAAAATGTTGAAGAAAGGACACCATGGTGTGATTTCTCAATTTCATCCCATCCAGGTCACAGATCAGGCCTCCCCAACAATTCCTCCTTGCCTCCAACTAATATTGGACAAGTACCCTAGGGTCTTTGAGGTTCCAAAAAATTTCCTCCCTCTAGGGGTGAGCATGATCATAGCATCCCTCTCCTTATGGGAAGTCTACCTCCCAATGTCCATCTCTACCAGTATCCATTTTCTCAAAAAAATTAAATAGAGAAGATGGTAATAGGAATTACTAGAGGCAAGGGTAATTCTCCCTAGTACTAGCCCATATTCTTCCCCCATGGTGATGGTATTAAAGAAAAAAGGTACTTGGTGCATGTTCCCTGAATAAAATTACCATCAAAGATAAGTTTCCCATTTATGTCATTGATGATCTATTGGATGAACTCCAGGGTGCCTGCTTCTTCACCAAATTAAACCTTTGTTCAGGCTATCACCAGATCTAGATGAAGGAGGAAGATATTCTGAAGACTTCTTTCTGAACTCATAAAGGACATTGTGAGTTCTTGGTCATGCTTTTGGCCTTTGCAATGCCCCATTCACCTTCCACTCATGAATAAAATATTGAAACCTTGCCTTAAGAATTTTGTCCTGGTTTTCATTGATGAAATTCTCATTTACAACAACACTTGGGAAAGCCACTTTCTCCATGTGGACAAATTCCTTCACTTGCTACAGGACAACACATTTTTTGTAAAAAAGACCAGATGTTCATTTCGGGCTAGCAAAGTGGAATACTTGGGACACATTGTGGGTCGAGAAGGGGTAAGAGTGGACCCCAAAAAGATTCAATCTATGCAGGAGTGGCCATGACCCATGACCTTAAATTTCTACGAGGTTTCCTCGGTCTCACAGAATATTACAGGAAATTTTTCCACCATTATGGAAATATTTCTAAGCCTTTGGATGACCTTCTTAAGAAGAATTCATTTCATTGGACACTTACTATCGAGCAATCCTTCACGGATTTATAGTGGTATATGTGCACTACTCCAGTATTAGCAGCTCCTGACTTGAACAAAACTTGTGTGATAGAATTGAATGCTTTTGGAATTGGTATAGGAGTAATGCTCACACAAGAAGGTCGACCCCTAGCCTTTACTAGCCAAGCAATGAGTGGCCAAAATTTGGGAAAATCTACGCATGAAAAATAAATGATTTCCATTTTCCATGAAGTGCCCCCATGGCGGACATATATTTTGGGACACCATTTTTAGATCAAAACATATCACCATAGTCTGAAGTGTTTTTTAGAGAAACAATTATCCTCCCCAGAACAAAATAAGTGGTTGACCTAAATTTTGGGTTATGATTATGAAATCATCTATAAAAAGGCAAAATACAATATAGTCGCAGATGCATTGTCAAGACAACATGAGGAGGATGGATCCTTCTTTTCCTTATCATTACTATTTCCAGATTGGATTGAATAAATATGCCAAGAGTGGCTTACACACCCGACTATGTCCAGGTTAATTCATCGACTTTAGTAA
Source organism: Picea engelmannii (assembly GCA_009831015.1). Taxonomy (NCBI): domain Eukaryota; kingdom Viridiplantae; phylum Streptophyta; class Pinopsida; order Pinales; family Pinaceae; genus Picea; species Picea engelmannii. Next base: position 21,661 of record ML809196.1, read on the forward strand.
TACCCTAATCCTCTCATCATCTACACTTGGAAAGACAATATTATCAAATATAAGGATCACTTGGTTATTTCTCCCACTTATGTCCTCAAGCTGAGGCTCTTAAATGAGTTTCACGCATCTACTATTATGGGTCACTCAAGCTTCCAAAATACCTATGCTCATGCCCATCATTCTTTTTTCTTGGAAGGAATGAAGAAGGATATCCTTCACTTTGTCAATCAATGTGAGGTGTTCCAATGCAATAAAGGTGAAACCATCAAGTCTCCAGGAGCTCTACAAAGCCTACCCATTCCAGCTTCTATGTGGATGAAAATCTCCATGGAATTTATCGCGGGCCTCTCCAAAGCTGGGAACAAGTTAGTCATCATGGTGGTGGTTGATCACCTCTCCAAGTATGGTTTTTTTTTTCATTACCCCACCCTTTCACACTGGCACTAGTAGCACAAGTTTTCCTTGATCATATTTCAAGTTACATGGCATGCCCACTTCTATTATATCTGATTGTGACCCCACTTTCACTAGAACATTTTGGAAAGAGTTGTTTAAATTGCAGGGCACCCAAATGAACATGAGCACCACCTATCACCCTTAGTCTAAAGGCCAAACATAAGTGGTCAACAAATGTTTGGAAACCTACTTGTGGTGTTTTGATTCTGACAAACAACACCAATGGGTGAAATGGATTCCCTTGGTAGAATGGTGGTACAATACTATGTATCATATAGCCACTTAAATGACCCCATATGAAGCAGTGTATGGAAAACGACCACCTACAATCACTACCAATATTCCAGGAACATCAAAGGTCCAATCTATTGATACAATGTTTCAAGGTTGAAAAACCACCTTAGTATCTCTAAAGGATAACCTCCATACATTGGCTCAAAATTGCATGAAGCAACAGGAAGACCAACATCGTTCAAAAAGGGCTTTTCATGAAGGTGATTAGGTGTTTCTTAGACTCCAACCTTACAAACAAACCTCTCTAAAAGATCAAGGACATCACAAGTTGACACCCAAGTTTTATGGCCCCTATCAGATCATAAATCATATTGGTTCAGTGGCCTACAAATTGGCCCTTCCAGATACTTACAAAATCCATCTGGTGTTCCATGTTTCCTGTTTGAAGAAAGTGGTGGGACAGAATTGCAGGGTCCAAACCATCCTTCTTGAATTAGATGAAGAAGGCTCCCTTTGGCTCCGACCAGAAACAATACTCAATGCATGATAATGTCAGTTGTGTGGCATAACTATCAAGGAAGTGTTGATCAAGTGAAAGGACACATCACCAGAGGGTGTGACTTGGGAACCATCGACCATACTCCAACAATTTCTGCATTTTCATCCTTGAGGACAAGGCTACTTTTGAAGGGGTAGGGCATGTTAGAATCCGATCCTAACCCCTCTTCGTGGTTGATTAGTTAGTAGGATATGATTTCAATGTAATAAAGGACAACATTAGTTAATAAGGCCTAAAAAAAAAATGAGAATAATCCAATGTAAGAAGACTTAATAGAAGCTTTCACTTCTAGAAATATATTCCTCTAGAAGTTTCCTTCGAAGGTAGAATTAGTATAAATAAGAGCATGAGGTATTGGATATTTTTGTCTTGGATATTATTGTAATAGAGCACTACTTTTCTAGAGGTTTCCCCCTCGAAGAGGAAAGTGAACATTGTTATCTTTAATAAAGGTGCTCTTTCTGGTATTATTATGGTACTGCTCTAGCTATATTCTTGGTGTTCCATTACTGCTTGCTAAATATTTATGTTCTACATATTATATTACATATGGTATATTCCAACAATACTTAGATAATTGCACAATTTAATAACTATGGAAACAATTCCAACCAACAATCTCTCGTTCCCTTCAACCTGCACAACCCAAGGAATTGTACCCGCTTCTATGCATCACAATCCCTCAAGTTCTCCCACTTCCCTTACTGGGTTCCAATGCAGATTAAACATGAATTCTCATATTTGTGGCTCCAGAAATAGTGAAGGCCAAACGTCGACCCTCTCGCATAAGGACATCACCGATTCCTTTCCATGAGGCGTCACATTCCAACACAAAGGTCTTTGTGAAGTCGGGAAGGGCCAAAACCGGAGTGGTGCACATGGTCGTCTTCAAGGTTTGAAAAGCTTGAGCAGTTGCTGGAGTCCAAGTGAAAGAGTTTTTTTTTAGGAGAACCGTGAGAGGTGCTGCAATATTTCCGTAGTTCTTAACGAACTTGCAATAATACCCTATGAGGCCCAAAAATCCACGCAAGATTTTGAGAGTCTTTGGGTGTGGCCAGTCTTGCATAGCTTCAATATTTTTCGGGTCCACCCTGACGCCATCCTTTCCCACCAGATGACCCAAGTATTCTACTTCTGAGGCACCAAAAGCACATTTGGACTGTTTCAGGAAAAGTTGGTGCTGAGAGAGTAGGTGGAGAACTTGATCCACATGAGTAAGATGGTCTGTCCAAGTTTTTCTATAGATGAGGATATCATCAAAGAAAACTAAGACAAAATGATGGAGAAAAGGGCAGAAGACATGGTTCATGAGGCTCTAGAAGGTGGAGGGGGCGTTACACAAACCAAAGGGCATGACCAAAAACTCATAATGGCCCTCATCAGTGTGAAAGGAAGTCTTGGGAATGTCAGCCTCTTTCATACGTATCTAGTGATAGCCCGAGCGAAGATCAAGTTTGGTAAAGAATTGGGCACCACTCAATTCATCCAGGAGGTCATCAATGACAAGAATGGGAAATTTGTCTTTGATGGTCAGTTTGTTGAGAGCACGGAAGTCAGGACACATTCTCCAAG
>ML809196.1:26691-41228 GCA_009831015.1 Picea engelmannii
ATGTTCCCCAAGGGTTAGGTATTCAAGGGTTCTACAGACAAGGGTTTTCCCTGTGCTATAGCTCTCTGATATACATGCAGGGTCCAACAGTAGTACTCTGCCCAATATCTCATGGCACTAACTAAGGAGGATAGACCATACCCTTAGTCATACTACCCGACTACCCAGGTACTAGAGAGTATCTTCCCAAGTGTTGTTCTCGATGACACTATAGCAGTCCAATGACTGATAGGTTTATCTAAAGAGGGATTCAGGAAATCTAGGCCGATCCGTACATAGGTGTTGTCTGATGCACTACCACTCGAAGGGGTACCAACAGGGGTTACAAGGGTGGCCAATAGATGTGCGCTTAATAACCACTTGTATTTCATGCATGTATGAATCCCTCAACCGCGGGTTTATGTGCGTAACGACAGATCTTTGTGGCTTAAAGATGTTGGAATATGTCTCTACCCTGAAAAAAAAAATACCCACAATTTATGCCAAGGAAAGTGCTCTGATACCACTTGCAAGATACCAGATATATAAAATATGCAGAATAGAAATAAAATGCTAGAAATGGCAGAATAACAGTAAAATATCCAGCATAGTCTTCACAATACACAGAAATGATATAAGAATAGCAATAGAAATAGCACTTTGATTCAAAAAGCAATGTTCACAGGCCTCTTCGAGGGGGAAACCTCCAATTGAGCAGCGCTCTGTTACAATAATCTCNATCTAGAGGAAGATCCTTCTAGAAGCGGAATCTTCTATTAGGTCTTCTTACATCTGCCTTATTCTATTTTATTGAAAGGCCTTATTAATATTGACCTTTATTACATCTGAATACATTGATCTACCTATGTGTGGGTTAGGACCTTAACACTTAGTCTCTGATGGGTTCCTTGTATCTGCAACCTTCATTAGGATCAAGAGGCACAATGACCTTAGGGCCATCACCTTTAAATGTCATTCTTCATTTCTTTAAGTCAACCACATTCGAATTTTGAAAATCCCAATCAATGCCTAACAACATAGGATAAGGACATCTATCATCAACTATCTCAATGACTTTGAAATATGCAAATTTCCTCACCCCGTCGATGTCCACAGGGACATGCTTCAGTCTTCCAAAGGGGCTTACTGCCTACTGATTATCCATCCTAAGCCTGATAGGGGAATACATTAACTTAGTTTTTCCCATCAGTGCCTAGGTTTGCTTCGTCATAACATTGACCTATGACCCTAACTCGAGGGACACATAATCAAAGATGATTTTAAGGATGGAAATTTATTTTAAAATGTAGTAACTTTAGCGAATCTTACTTATCCTTCATATGCCAACTATAAATGTTTGGCAATATTTTTGTAAAAATATTCAAAGTTCTAAGAATTTTATATAGTTTTTATAAAATTTTGGCGATTCTTAAGGTAAAATAATTTTATCCTATAGAATTTGGGCAAATCATTTTTAAAATAGCGAATCTCATTTTTGGAAAAACCATGGAAAATTAGCCCACGAGCGAAATTTAGGCCCTAAAAGCATCCATGCACATAATTTGTGTCATAATCTCTAGTCTGAGCATTAAGGTGTAGTTCCTTATTTTTCCTTCTCTTTCTAGATACGTGATGTACTGCTCTATTCAGCAAAGGGTCTACCCTACCGATCTCATATTGTCTGATCAAGTTTTGTAGTTCTTGTACAGCTCTTTCATCCTTAATCAAATTAATGCAAGTACATAAGAATTCCAAAAGCTTGCTTACCTCTTTTCCTTCTCCAGGTGATGCAGAATGATCAAATTCCAGAGGCATTCCACATTCTCTCACTTCTGGTTGTGTCTTTGATGAAGAAGCCTGGTCTCTTCCAAATTCTCTTCTTGCCTCTTCAAATGTATCAAACACTTTTGTCTTCTCTGCAGCTCTTTTGACCCTGGATTCTTCTGTAGTCTTTTCTGGGGTCACTCTATCTTCTCCTGTAACAATGCCTCTTCTAGTTATAACAATGACTCTGGGATCCTCTCCATGAGGTTCTTCTGATATTAGTCGTACTTTCTGGTTTCCTCCTCATCTCTCCTGAATTTTGGATAAAAACACAGAACAATATTCAATAACATGTTCAAATGAGTTGCAGTAGCTGCAAGTGGTACAAGGGTTCTGACAGTCCCTTACCAAATGTCTTGGTTGTGCGCAGTTATAAAAAATGATCTGACCTTGAACTCAACCCATGCCTCCTCCTCATCCTCTTCCTATGAATCCACCATGAGGGTTGAATTTTCCTCTTCCTGGAGAGTTAAACTGCATAATGTTTCCCTCCTACTACACTTCGCCTTGAATCCTATATGTATCCCTTGATATTTCATAAAAGAGGTCATAAGCCCTATAGTCCTTCTCATCATGCCACATAGATTTACAGAATGTGCAATAAAGGTTTGTAGGTGTCTGGACATATTTTTTCATGTAATAACGTTCACTAGGGTGATGTCTATTTCTACATACCTTGCACCAGGGTAGAGTAACCTGCTTCAAAGGCCTCGGATCTCTTGAAGCCAAGTACTCATGAAATAGGGTACAATTCTCCTTATCATGGCCTTCTGATTTGCATCTGATACACCATGTGTCTTATCTTTTATCTTTTCCCTTGTCTTTCTTCATATTTTTGACCTGCAGAGACAAGATAGTTAGCTGACTGAAAATTTGACTCATACCTGAGTTGGATTCTCCCATAGGGGTTGATTCTAGATTCATGGCGATATCCAATGCCTCAACCTATGAAGCAACCTTCTTCTACATCAGAGGAACTATGATGTGTGGTAGGAGGGAAGAAATGAACCATTCCTTGTTCTTCTCATCTAGGATCTAAAAACTCAAACAACCTGTCAATGTCTTAAACCTCTGATCAAACTCCCAAACAGGTTCAACTCCTCTCTTCTTGATTTATTTCAGTTCGGTAATGCACTGCAACTCTGACTTGGGTTTCTTGAATTATGAACTGAACGCAATCTTGATGGTATTCAATGGTTTAGGTTGTGTAGTTGTTGTAGAAAAATTCATATACCAACTCAGTGCGTGGTCTCGCAAGGTAGTACTAAACTGAGCTCTCTTAACTACTTCGTCATTGACTTGCTTAATACTCCATACAGCTTCTCATAAGATCCAATGTTGATCGGGATCATCAGATCCATATCCTCTAAATATAGGTATCCTCATTTAATCTTCCATATATCTCCCTAGATTTCTTGACTGTGTATGTACTAAACTACTAGTAATAGTTCTCTGAGTGCTCTGATAACTCTGACTACTCTAGTTACTTAACGCTGCTAAAACAACAGGAGAAGTAATAGTACTTACTTCAACATTCAGCTCAGTTCCTGAAGTCTCTGACTCTTCTCAATGAGGTTCTTTAGTCTTCTCTTCCTCTACTCCAACGGATCTTGAATGTTCCTCATTCAATAAATCTTCTTCTTCTCCACTTTAGAACCCTTCGTCCTGTGCTAGTGTTTCGTGATTTTGCTCAAACAATTTTACCAAAGGTGCCTCTCTGAAGGTTCGCCCACTACACGTATTTACAACCTCTATGTCTTTGTCTCTTTCTTAGTTCTTAAACATTATCTCTTCAATCCAACCAATTACTGTGTCTTCAATATGTTCTTCTCATGCAATAACATCTTGATCTTCAACTTCAAAAAGTGTAAAATTTTTCCTCTCAGTCCATTAAAGATATATCTCTCTGCTTGGCTATATGACTCTACTTTGTCAATAGAAAACTCAATAATGTACCCTCCAATGGTGTTATCAAACTAGTGATCTACTACTCTTGACATGGCGTTATCAACTCTCTTGACCTTCTTGATCAACGTCGACGTCCAAACCATAGGTGGTCTAGATCTAATTCCAAACTACGTATCTGCTAACCTGGCTAGCTACTCATATAGTTCTTTATGAATTCCTCCAAATAAAATTTTGTGTATATCAGTGAATATATACCTTTCCAACCAATCCTCTGTACTAAGGATAGGGTTCTTGTCCTGAGCTTCAGCGAAGTCCTTTTCTTGTTCTTGTATCCACTTTTGAATCTCTGTCTTCGATAGAAACCACCTTGAAATTCCCTCAAGAAGATCCTGGTCCTAGCAATGAAACCATTTGTTGGCACAAGCGCAGACCCAGGGTTCAACTCTAACAACGCACCAACAAGCCCTAACTACTAGCCCTTTCGGCAACACCTACGAAGCAGATGAAATCTCACCTGAAGTAGCAATAGGGAGTTGCAGGAAATAGGTGTCTACAACCAGAGGAAATGCAAGTGGATTCGAAGGAACAACACACACAGATCCAATTATTCTTTACCAACTTAAACCTACTTCGCATAGTTATATCTCAGATCTAGCACAACAATGTAATGTCATAATAACAGAAGGCAAAGAACACAGCATCAATCACACATAACAGTACAATATACATGGTTCACCCTCTCCCTAAGGCTACGTCCATAGAACTATGTTTCTTGATATATTATATGAAAACATATAGTTCTAACTACGCACTTAGCTTACACATCTCTCTCTCTTTCTCTCTTCTCTATCTCCCCTCCCTACGCACCCAACTACAAGGTTGATCTTCGCACCCATCTAAAGATCTTACAATATAGTATGGAAGATGTCGTTTTGATGTCATATTTTTCACTGTGGCAGATGTCAAGTGGTTCAGAGGTGTTTGTTGGGTTCATGGATGGTGCTAGCCAACACACTCGGATGCTTGCTTCTACAGCTTGGCTGATCTTCACACCTCAGGGCCAGTTGCTATCTTCTGGAGGTATCTGTTTAGGTGATTCCACAAACAATGTCGTCGAATACAGTCCAGTAATAGAGTTACTTTGTGACGCCTTGTCGCATGGTATCTCTTACCTCCGGGTCTACTTAGATGCACAATTGGTTGTGTCCCAATTAAACGGGTTTTATTTCATTTATGATCTTACTCTACATCGATGATTCCTTAGGGTACGTCTATTAGAACATTGTTTTGATTACATTACGTATATCCATGTTCCTAGGAGATTGAATCAAATGACAGATACTCTAGCTAATCAAGTATTAGATTGGAATATTTCACACATGTAAGAAAAATCACACACATACACATGTAAATACATTTGTAAATAAATGTAATCCATACGACAGAAAATATCTAAATACCTATATATATATATATATATATATATATTGAAAGTCTCAGAGTACATAAGTGGGCACAAGCGCCTCAAAAAATACATATCCAGTACACATCACTGGGCCTATACCCTCAAAAATATACAGAAAGTGCCCTCGGCATGTAAGTGGTCCATCCTAAGCTAAGGGTGGGGCTTGTTGGCCCTTCCATAGTGAACCATGACATTTTCCAAATGTCAAAAGAGTTGGACCCAGGTCCATGGCACCCCAACTACATGAGGTTGCATCGATGGTGGGAGATCCTTGATCTCTACCATAGGGACTGCACAAGTGAGCGTGGTGAGGTTTCACTCTACCCATCTCAAAACTCTCTTAGCCTCTCCGAATGGAGGTCCCCATGCTGCTGGTCCGGTGGTTGCGGATAGTACTACCTCTGGTAAAGGATGTCGCCTGGTCCTTGAGAAGTTTTTTTGACACACTGGCACTACATCTGTACATAAACAAATACATAGTTGTTAGATACTCTGTTTCCCATAAAAAATGATATATATAAAAAGAAATAAAAATTAATTAACACTAAAAAACGAACGTACCTATCTCTGCTCGCTCTTCTCTGAGAGGTATGGGCATGGTCGGGTCCCTAGAAAAGTTGATCTTGGCATAGGGGTAGTCCTCTATTGTCATAATCTGTCGTTCCCACCAGTAAAAAAATGCATCGTTGAAGGCCTCTATGGTCCTTCCTCCCCCCAGTCGTGGAAGAAAAGATGCCCATATACACACTGTCAGGAGGGAGGCCACGTGCCCTCGCACTGTCTCTCATGGACTAACACTGGGAACTCTCAAAGAAGAAGAATGAGTACAAAATGGTCCCAAATACAAAATTTTTGTTGTCCCGCCCACGACACTCAGTGAGTTGTCTCTTCATGCAGTTTAGCATGGACGTGCTCCAATCAAATATTCTTGCATTCAAGAAATGCACTACACAATGCATGTGCACCTAGGAGGCCTGATGCAAATTTGCGGATCTAGTGATCCATCCAATGAGTAAAACTATCACTTTGAGTGATAGGTTGGTAATCCTATTAATTGGCACCTGAGAACCTACTTTCTCAATGCCATCCTCGCAATGGAGTTCAATCAACTCTACAATGTTGTGAGGCCCAGGGGGAAGAGAACGCAAGTTGACTGGTTCACCCCTCCTCAAGAGGCCAGTCAGAAAGTAAATTTCTTCAGTCGTTGGAGTCAACGACTGCCCCTCAAACATAAATGCCTCAGCGGTAGGATGCCAATAGTCTACCAAGGCATTCAACAGCCTAGGTTGTGCCCTCATGAATGGACACCGGAATAACTTCCACAAACCGCATTGTCTCAATGTGTCCATAGTTGTAGGGTCCTCATCGACTAGTAGATCAATGTCCTCATTCTCCCTCTCTCTCCAATGGACGTACATTCTGCAAAATGACAAGTTCAAAAGAGAGTTAATAATTGCATTTTTAATTTTTTCATATCTTTAAGGGTGTATGTGGGTTTTATTGGACACAGTTGTGCATGCACATGGGAAATTTGTTTTCTACTCGTGAGCATATGCGGGTTGTCTTAGGACAACCTGCGTACACGTAGGGCTGACCTTTTTTAAAGGTGTGTGCCCCCCCCCAAAATAAAACTAATGGAAAAGGAAAGAATGGAAATGGAAGAGGAGCTAGTTTGTACTTACTTGGTCCAAGAAGAAGTTCATTTCGTCCACTGAAGCTCCTGGAATCAACTTTTTTAACAAAGGGGTGCTTTTGGATTTTTTGTCAATTCTCAATTTGCAATGGTGATAATGAGCTACTAGCTTCTATTTATAGACTTTTTTGGCCCTTTTTGTATTTTTTTTTACCCCTTTTGTCATTTTTTTCTGGCTTGAAAATCATTTAACGTGGTTCTTGAGTTTCTCATTGGATGTTACGATACACTTTACTTTTGTTTTGGGAAAACCTTTTGAGAGATGGGGCACTTTTAAGGTCTTTTGGTAAAAAGTCATTTTTCTAACTTTGTGCATCTAGTTAGGATTCCACCTCCACTTGTTGCACATCATTGTCTTTTTCTCTTTTCCATAGGATCGAACCCACTGAATTGCGACACAGAACCATCATTACTTCTCTAGAAGTGTCATAATTTTGTGGTAGAGCCTACCTTCACGTGGATGCCCTAGGTAGATCCTGGTAGCATATTGGTGTCCATGCTATAGTAAATGACTATAGGATTGGGAGTCCTTGTTAGTCTTGTCCTGATTACGATATTGAGCCTCACATGTCTAATATGTTATCAGTCTTGACCTCATGCTCAGGACTCCCACAAAACGGGTCTTCTGTTAGGCCCTTTTTAGACCCTCTAAATATGAAAATATTGTCGAGCGATCTTGTTGTCCTTCATGCTCGCCAAACTAAAATTTGAAGGAACGTCTGTCCAGCGCTAGGTTACCCCTTTTTTTGGTCTAGATGGTCAATTTTACGAACAAAGGTACGCTCTAAAAACTTTGGTTTGCTAGAAGAGTATTCTTAGGTATAATTTTACCCCTTTTTCGGGCCTGAGGGACTAAATTTACGAAAAAGGAACCCCCACGAAGTCCATAGTTAAGCTCTTTTCAGACTCCTTAAAATTGAAAAGATCGTCGAGTGACCTTTTTCTTTCACACTCATTAATTGGTTCATAAAAACATCTACTGGCATGAGTTTACCCCTTTTTCCGGCATGTATATTAAAGAGGAAAAAGGTACACCTCGGGAGATTCATCTCGCCAGGAGAGTTCTCCTCAGTAAATTTCACTTTTTTCGGGCTAAGGAGACTAAATCTAGAAAAAAGAAGTGAGTTCGTAGTTAAGCTCTCTTCAGACTCCTTGAAATTCAAAATATTTCCGAGTGATCTTGTCTTTGTCACACTTGTTAAAATGGTTTTGAATAGATGTATTTTCGGTGCTAGGTTACCCCTTTTTCAAACCGACTAGACTATCTTCGAAAAAGGTACCCCAATGGAGTCTTCTTTTGCGCTTTTTCAGACTCTCTAAAAATGAAAAACCACCGAGGTTACCTTCTCTGGGCTCATTTAAAATTACATTGAAGGATGTTATCATTGTGTCATATTAATCATATCTACATCTCTGCGTCTTTGGCCTAATGTCGACTCCATGTTGCTCTCAACTAAACCTTTGAAACATGCCTTATAAAGAAGCCTTGTAGCACTTTGCCTTTTGCGTCTTGACACTTTGACGCATGGAGGAATTTTCTCGAGTGTCCTTTCCCTGCACATGTCTCCTTGCTCTCAACATTAGTGTGTTTCTTGCGCTTGGAACTAGTATGCTTGTGAAACTCATTCCTCTGTTGTAACATAGCATTCTTTTATTCTTTTTCAAGCTCTCCAAAATATTGAAAAATACACAAAAAAATCAAATATACCCCAAAAAGAGGATGGGAAAAGTATTTTATTTTTATGGAAGCACAATAAGTTTCCCTTGGACAAAGAAAATCCTTATGTTTGTTCATCAAGCTTCAGGATTTAATATGACCTTAGGAAGTTGTTCTCGTAACATAGAGTTGTGTCCTCCTCCATTTGGTTATCCTTCCAAACATATGGAGAGTTCGTGTTTCCTCCTGCATCGTGAACTTATGTTAATGTCTTGCTTCCTGAGTCTAATCATTTGTCATGCTATAGTCCAAGGGAATTTTTACCCAACCTGACTCGACCTCTTTTCAGTTTGTCTCTTGAACTCATGCCCAAACATCCTGAAATTCCAATCAAATATTTGCTTGAAATCAATGAAGTTCTCTACCTAATCACCGAGATCCTCTTGTTTGTACTCTGACGAGCCATCGAAGAAATATGGGTAGTGAATTTGTACAGTCACATTACACTCCTACCCGAGTTTTGAAGATCTTGAAGTTGTTGCTCGAGATCTGAAGACCTCATCTCCAGCCATCAAGCATCATTGTCTACTTGAAGATGGATACTATACATGTATATCTCTAATTTTGAGATGTATATCCATTGTGTATTGCTCGTGGCTACACTTTGTATAGTTATATGACATGGATCTATAGTGTATTTGATTGGCGGCCATGATTTATTTCATCCCGAGCATGGGTATGCCCGCCTCAGTGAGATAATTGTTATTTTGCAGATGGCACCTCCTGAACTTTGGTCCCGGGCTCACTCGCTTCGTACGTTGGTGAAGATTTGTAATTTATTTCGGCCATCAGATGATGCTCTGACCTCACACATTAGGGGACATCTATTATAACCCTAAATTGCACTATACATGCACACATGGAATCAGGCCATCTTACTTACTATTTTTGCCAAGCCAACACTGAACAAATCTTCTTAAAAATATAATTTTTGAAGATGTACATGTCCTTCACCACTACCACCCATGTACATACGCTAGCTTCACCATTAGAGCCTGCGTATACCCACAAAATTTGAAAAAAATAAAAATTTGCAAGGGATTCGTTGAGATTACGGGCTATTGGGTAGTTTCCCAACCAATTGACTGCCTATAGCCCATCACCCAACCGAATAACCATCCTTTTGTCATATAAAAGGAGGTGTTGGGGTCTCATTCCAAGAAAAAACATAGCTATAGTGAAACTCTGTCCATTTCACTTTCCCCCCTTATCCCAAGAATTTGCAGCCACATTGTGAGTTTTGAGCCAGAATTCCCTATTCTTGCCTTTTTCCTCATTCATAAGCCTATGACCATTCTCTAGAGAGAAGTGTGAGAGAAGAAGGACACATGGAAGCAGTTGGAGCTTGGTGAAGAGGATCCCAAGACCGGGTTCGAGGAGTAGTCACCGATCTCATTTTGTAAGTGACTTTGTGAGATTAATACAAAGAAGTAACTTTTCTGTCGCACCATATGATGTGTTCAATCTTCATGTTTGATTTACATTTGTTATGACATATAGCCCACTAATTCATATATAATATGCATGTTCGTAGTTTCTTGTTTGTCTTTTGGTGAATGCAGGTCAGCCTTGGGAGGAGACTTGAAGTTGAGAATCGACCGAACACAAAAGGTGTTAGCCTATGGCTTACCTTTACCAATCACTAAGTCTAAATTGTCACCTATATTTGTATTATTCATTTAGGATATTAGTAATATATCCTCAAGTGATGACTAATAAGTTAGTTAAGATTGCCTAGCCTAGTCATCATGCATAATTTTAGGATCTAGAGAAAATCTCTCTATGAGGTGGCATCACCCATTGTACTATAAATATGTAACATTGGAGTGAATAATGTAGTGTTGGCTAGTAAGCCTTTTCCACCATGTTGTTTTTCTTCTCTATATTTTATCAATTGGTATCAGAGCTGGTTCTGGCTTAAATCCCTCATGGGAGAGCCAGGAAGATGTGAGAGCAGATTCCGCTATAGTAGTAGGATTAAAATGTGAGTAGAGAGTTTCCGCTGTGAGTGCATTTCCGTGTGTATGAATGAGAGTAGAATAATTTGTTGTTGTTGGTACAAAAGTTTCAATCTTTGTGACTCCTTTTTCAACAATTCATATTCATCATCTTGGATTAAATTTTCTTGACCAAGACCATTTATGCACTGCTTGAGAGCCTGATTCTCTAAAGTCAATATAAGGCGTTGTCGATTCAAGAAAGCCACCTCAGCTGACACTTCTGACTCTTTAGCCTGCAAAGCACTGACATTTCTTTCAAATTCAAAAATGTACTAAAGTTTCTGAACACAAGATCGTTGAGCAAAGTGTTGCTTTGTTCACTTTTGATCCACATCGGGATCATCCAGTTTGTTGCCTCTTCTACATGCCAACCTGATCTGATTGCGTGGAGCCTATTCCAGTACCATGCATCAGATGTGATTTTCTAGCACCGCCATATACAACATTTCCTTGATCGATTTCCACTAGATTGCTTATGTGAGCTAGAGCATGGGAAAAGTGGAGATCCAATTTTCGTAAGCGCAGAGGCTCGATTGTATGAGCAACACTACTCTGCAAGCGCGTGATTTCCATTCAAGAGTTTTTCAGCCACATGATTGAAAGTAACACAGTTTCGAGCGGTCTCATGGTGCAGTGGACATGGAAAGAAGTTGTGATCTAATGAATTATTATAATTCTGTAAGCCAAAAAAAAAATTGAGAACTGGATCTACGAGAGCTTGCAGATCTGATTTTCTTTAGACATGTGACCAAGTTTTAAAGGAGAGTATATTTTGTGTGTCCTTGTTTGTCCATGAAGATAACCGATTTGTTGCTTGTAGTTTGAAGAGAAGGAGTCTGCATGCAGGGTCTTGGCTTTGTGTTTGAGAGAAAGAGAGAAGGGGCCATTGACTGCCTAAACTGGAGAAGAAGGCATTGTTCAACCCGCATAGAAAATAAAGACGAGAAGTGACTGATTGAATAAATGAGATTTCCCTGTGTGAAGGATCTCGTGTGAAGTCAAGTTGAAGAGAAGTCACCCTGTTGAGAGGGCTCTGCTACGTGGAGGAATTGTGAGTCTCTTATGTTGAGCAAACGAGGAATCAAGAGTCTGTTTCTAGATACCTATGCGATAAGTGGCCTATGAGAGGCCTGTGATCCGTGGAGCTTGAAATAGTGATCCATCGTGTCGGTTGAAGCATGAAGGAGTTTGATGCCTGGTGTGAAATCTAGAGTGGTGTTGTGGCATAGTGTGCATGGAGTAGGAGTGAATTGTGTTTGTATGCAACAACTTTATATAGTCTTCCTGGAGGGATAACTTTATAGGTACCTACGTTGTTACCTGAGAACACAACCAATGCATTGAGGATAGAAAGTACCAACGTGAAAGGAATAGATGTCGGCTGCAAGAAAGGTGAGTCAAATCCCTGGTAATGTCATATGCATGGGTTGCCAAATCAAAATCCAAGCCACATGTATGGTTGGTTAGAACCATCAGAATTTTAGATTTTATGGTAGCTTGCCCGACGTCTGATTTAGCTATGAGATCTAAATAAATAAAATTTGTTTCCAGTTATGAGATATAAAATGTGGATCCGATTTCCTTGGATCTGTTCAATGTGTAAGACAATAAATGAATCAAGGCACAAAAGTCTCCTCCATGATCTCCATACTATCTCCAAGAAATCGATTTCATTTGCCAATGATTGCCATTTAAACTAACGAGATCTGGCGCGATTTGGTGCAATGGATAGTTGATCCATATTTCTACAAGGCTGCCAATTATATCTCTAAATTTATGTTCCATGGGAGGATTGACAAAGATCATCGCCTTGGATGATCAAATCATCTTCATGTGATCTAGTGCCTCTCAATGCAATATGATTGCTTTCCTCAGATCCGAAATCGCCACAGGTTTGCATGCTTGGCGTAGTTTGGATGAGTGGCAGCTTCTTAAAGAATTAAAACTCATTTGTTTTTTCATTCCTATGGAAATAAAACAAATAAAGTCATGCATATAAGAAACATACATAGAAGCTCTTTTAAAAGTGGCAATTAATTTAAAGGCATATTTATGACACTTTTGGAATAATATAAAGAATATTTTATTAAAATATTATTTTTGGGAGTCATAAGAAAAAGTGGCATTGTAATGCTTTTGAAAGAGAAAGATTTGATGTGGTATAGTTTTGTATTCAAGGATTTGGTCTCTCGATTTTTTAAAGGTTTTGGGAATTGGGAGATTTGGGATTTTTGGAGAGAAAATGACACTTGTAAAAGTTGTTAGTACTTATCGTATGGAGAAATTTGTTGATGAAGATCAAGATAGCTTCAAAATGTATTTGAGCACGGTTACTGTAAGAGAGATATTTATAATAAAATTGAAGTCTTTTGTTTTGTGTTCTAGATCCACTCGAAATTGAATAAGGGTATCTTAGGTACACCTTTTGTAGTGTATTGAGATGAAATTTTCATGGAGGCTTATAGTGTTTACTGTCTAGTTTTGATGCAACACTTACAATTTTAGCATTTAATGCAACACACACAAGCTCAAGCACAATGTTACTCATGCACATGCATTCAAGAAAAAGTAATGCAAATCAAGCATTGGCAAAGAATACTCAAGCAATGAACAAGTCAAGCTCATAATCAAAGGAGAACTAGACTCCAAAGCATCAACAACACATTCAAATTTAAAGAGTAATTCAACTTTGAAGTTAACATTCATTGTAAACTTGAAAATATTATTTTTTGTAAGTAATCAATCTCAACTACATATTTTTTGTAAGTGTCCAATCAAATCAAGTTGAATTGTAATTTTCAGGTGCATTCTCAGCTAAGCCCGAAACCCAAGAGTCTATTGTCATTTTGAGTCAAAATTGACAAGCTTGAGTAGCTTAACTCAAATCATTGTAATACTTTGAGATGCATTTTCGGTGGTAACCGAAATCTTCAACTTCCTGGAAGCAAGAAAGAAAGAAAAAAAATTCAAACGAGCGTGAAGTTCAAGCGAGTGATTCAAGTGAGCGAGTTGCAGATAAGCCTTCTTTTGTCAAGTCAAATTGTAATAAGGATCTACCTGGACAAGGAGACCTCTTTTAGTGTTTTGAAAATGGCTCGAAGTCTCAAATTATTAGAGTTACTGAACACTCTAATAAACACCACTGAAGACAACACAATGACATTGAACAAAACAACTCTTCAATCAGTGCTAACTTGTTTGCAAGTGACGCAAGCTAAAGTTAGACTTCTTCAATCTCTATCTCAGTTATTGAATGATGAGTTGATAGATCTCAAAAATCAATAGCCAGTGAAGTGTTCTGAAGTAGTTTTTGTTCAGCACAACCCTCTCTATGATGATGATGATGATGATGCTTTTGATCAATAGTCAGTGAAGGAACAACATAGTGATACAACTTCAGAATCAATTCCAAACGAAGTTGAATCTGTTCATGAACCTACAATTCAAGATTTTTCTTTTGAGGTTAATGAATAAAACCTTTCAATGATGCATCAACATGCAGTAAATCCACTTCCACGGATTTCAAAGCAATAGGTTCAGAATACTCTTTCCAAGCCCATCATCAGACCTTGGGAAGAAATCATCTACAAGATGAATAGAACAGGACTTGGATATGACAAGGAAGTTACCTTTCATATTCCTGATTATTCCAGACCAATCAAGTTCCAAAGTGTTGGATTCCTTCAAGAAGATTCACTTTCACCTGTTCAAGTTCAGCATCAGAATGATAAGTGCCAATATTGTAATCGAGTTGGTCACAAGGAGAATTAGTGTTTTGATCTCCATCCTTGCCAACATTGTGGCAAGAATAACCATTCTTCAGACAGATGTTCAACACTGAAGAAACCTGCAAGATTGAAGATTCACTATGAGTGGATTGATCCTTGGCAATGGTCATCAACAACCAAGAGATTATATAAGTCTTACCATAGAATTCAATCTCGAGTAAAG
>ML809196.1:41577-64987 GCA_009831015.1 Picea engelmannii
TGCATGCATCCTGGCTCACATGATTACATAGTGAGATTTTCCAGAGATGGCAGGATTTGACAGGATTATGGTTCAATGACTTGCAATTGAATCATACACATTATACATTGGGATGTTGTTGGACACCTAAAAGTGTCAAGATTAGTTAGTGGTTATCCAAAAAACATCAGATACATGATATCAATTGGTCACTGGTTATCCCAAACCACTGATTCAGAGAGCACTTCAGTGATGCACTAATAGTAGAGTGGTGATACTACATGTTCACCAATTAGCAGAAGACATCAGATTCTTCTAGCTAAAATACTTGGCAAAATGATCAAATTGTCAATCAGAGAATGTTCAGATATTGTAGTTGTTCACTTCCATATCTCAGCTCTCTTCCAGTTCATTTCAAATGAACATGTTCAGCATCCATATTAGCGGTTTTTCAGGCAGTTCTTCATTGAGGCTCAACTCAGGAGTTTCAGTATGAAGACTTGGAATTGATACCATTTTATGCTTTATTGTTGGTATTATTGATCAGACTTGTGATTGAGGGGGGGATTGTTAGCCTATGGCTTACCTTTACCAATCACTAAGTCTAAATTGTCACCTATATTTGTATTATTCATTTAGGATATTAGTAATATATCCTCAAGTGATGACTAATAAGTTAGTTAAGATTGCCTAGCCTAGTCATCATGCATGATTTTAGGATCTAGAGAAAATCTCTCTATGAGGTGGCATCACCCATTGTATTATAAATATGTAACATTGGAGTGAATAATGTAGTGTTGGCTAGTAAGCCTTTTCTTCCATGTTGTTGTTCTTCTCTATATTTTATCAAAAGGATCGACACTGGACGTGGAGTTTAAGGTAAGGCTACCAGATCCTTATACTTTGTATTTTCTGCATGGATGTGGGGTATTGTTGGGACAGTTGTTAAAAGGAGAGTTTATATGGTTATCTTTTCCTGCACTTTAGAACCCTAGTGTAGTCCATAGGGGGGTTTTCCCACTATAGCAGACTGCCAATCTCTTCTTTGAATGAGTTTGGGTCAACTTTGGGATACCACAGACCATCATCTCCAACCGAGACAGCAAGTTCCTCAGCACCTTTTGGTCAAGTCTCTAGTCTCTTTTGGACACCAAACTCACAAAATCCACTGCTTTCCACCCCCAAACCGATGGCCAAACCGAGTTAGTCAATCAGATGATTGTGCACATCCTGCGCATGTACAATTCTAAGCATCCACATACATGGGACTAGATTCTTCCACATGTCCAACATAGCTACAAGAGGGCTCTCCATATTTCCACCGGCCATTGCCAATTTTAGGTGGGTCTAAGATTCCAACCCTTGGGAACCATCGATGTTGCACTTCCTCTTGCCACCACACAGACAGACTCTTCCCCTGATCAGTCTATGATCAATAAATCCACCAAATTCATTGAGAGGATTCAGCACATCTGCCAATAGGTCCAAGAGATTTTGCAGAAATCCAATTCTAAGTACAAGCAGCGCCATTATCAACATAGGGTACCACACTAGTTTCATGTTAGCGACAAAGTTTGGTTACATTTGCAGAAGGCACATCTCACCGGACCCCATCATAAGCGTTTCCCACTTAGTTATGGGCCTTACACTATCACCAAGGTTGTGGTTAGCAATGTGTTTGAGCTCAACACTCCCCCCTTCCTTGGTCTACATCTAGTATCGAATGTGTACCTCCTTCGGCCATATTTTCCATCGTTATTGATCAGCTATGAGATCATCAAATAATTGACACCAATAGAGCTCAACCCTGACTGCATGGAACAAGCATCCACCAATCAGATCATGGACACACAGGTCAAGGGCACTCGCTAGCAGCAGATCCAACTTTATCGAGTTGTCAAGGTAGGGCAACTCCTACACCAAGGAAAGTGGCTCACCTAAGGCCAAATCTAGAAAAAATTTACTCACCTGATGGGGGGAATCAACACAATGGATACAATTTCTTCCTAAGGGGGGAGGATTGATCCAGGTGGATATTGGTGGCCACCCACCTATTCCAATTGGCTCCTCATTTTCGTTTTTTTTCAACACATCCTTTCATACTGCTTTATAATTGTGAGTTCTATACTTCTGGGGTCGTCTGAAGCCCCACATATTCTCCAGGTGGATACGGGTGGCCTCTCGTCTAATCCAACTGGCTTATTTTGTATGTTTTCATGTCAGCACATCTTGTTGAACTTTCAGGGTTGTTTTAGGGCCCTAAACGTTGTTGTTTTTTTGGCTCGCCACAGTCAAACTATAGACAGAGTCTGAGTCTGATGGAAGAATTTGTAGTTCTTTGAAATACCTTTCCAACATGCTATCAAATGCCTACAACGGAGGTCATATGCAAAAGTTATGACCCTGGGAAGTTGAGGTACCATATTACACCAACTTACCCATAGGGCCCACAATAATTTTGGTGTTTCACCTTCTAGGGTTAGGTTTTTGGATGTCTAGGGTTTTGAAATTCATGAGTAATATGAAAAGGGCCTCTGGAGGCTCATTGTAATCCATTTTTATAATCATACGGATGCACGTAGAACCTATTGGGTATGTGTTATATTCTTTGCATGTGTGTGTGTTGGTGTGTAAGGTTCGACAACTGCATTTGACAAT
The DNA here is from genome assembly GCA_009831015.1 of Picea engelmannii. Taxonomy (NCBI): domain Eukaryota; kingdom Viridiplantae; phylum Streptophyta; class Pinopsida; order Pinales; family Pinaceae; genus Picea; species Picea engelmannii. The sequence goes on from ML809196.1 coordinate 44,215, forward strand.
CCCTCTAGTAGTCCTCTTTGTGTCATGTGTGTCGGGCCCTTTCCTAGGGGGGTCCCAGGGGGGGCAGGTATGCCCCCCCCTTGTTTTTTTGGATCGCCACAGTCAAACTATAGACGAAGTCAGAGTCTGATGGAAGAATGTGTAGTTCTCTAAAATAACTTTCCAACATGCTATCACATGCCTACAACGAAGGTCGTATGCAAACGTTACGACCCTGGGAAGTAGAGGTACCATATTACACCAACTTACCCATAGGGCCCACATGAATTTTTGCGTTTCACCTTCTAGGGTTAGGTTTTTGGATGTCTAGGGTTTTGGAATGCATGAGTAATATGAAAAGGGCCTCTAGAGGCTCATTTTAATCCATTTTTCTACTTAGACGGATGCACGTAGTAGCCACATCTCTTCTCAGAGATAGCTACCACCATTCGAGCAAGTTTCAGTTTTGCAGTTTTACAGTTTCATCCTATTTCATTATTTAATAGAAGATATTTTTCACTGGATATTTGTGTTATTCTTCCTATCTTTGTTTTTATTGTATTCAGTCTATTAATCAATTCGTTCTGCTCCTAAATCTAGATCATTTTACGAGGAAAATATCTCTATGTCTAGGGGTAAACCACAAAAGACGGAAATCACTGCAGAAATCAATTCTAATCTCAAGTATTCTATATAAAAAAATATGCTAACAAGACAAGATAAGAGGCCTACCTCGTCCAGACGTTCGATGAAGTCCACCATTGAGCACTTGACCCAAAGCAATATACATGCAACTAGTCCTCATCAACCAAGCAATGTAAGCATATGGTGATAATATATAATGTTAGCACATTCAATAACATAATCCATCAACATTCATAACAAATACGCCCATGGAATAATAATTCAAATATTTTTGATATATTAATTGTGTTAGAACCCTATATAATACGGAAATCAGTATGTTGACCGATATCTATTTTTGGCAGAAAGCTCTCAATACATATATGTTGTTATCACATGCTAATGTTTACAATCTCGGCATAAAATTGGTTTTGGAATGAACTTTGGTTTCGTAACTTATTTGGACAAAAGGTTAAAAGCATGGTGTAGTGGTAGCTTTTATATTCTAAACAAGTTTAAAAATTTTGTTCTTTTGGCTAAATTTTAGTTTCTTTTTAAGCCCAAGTTTTGGCTCTCGAGATTTATAACAGAGTTTTATTTAATTTAAATTTCTGCCAAAATTTTGGGCCCGAAGGCCAATATTCAGTCCTCGAGACATGCACCTATAGTCATCAACAACAACACATCTTATTTACCAAAGAAACATCACAGAAACCAGCGCCCAAGCACTAGGCGCCAAGCTCTAATGCATAGCCTCATGCTCACTTCATCAAAATGTTATCTCCTAAACCCTATGTCGGGTGCCTGAAACAGATTCAAGGTGTCAAATGCAGGGAAAGCACACATGCATAAAGGGAAATAGTGTGTCGAATTGCGTGGTCCAGGAACATAAATTTTGAAGAATGTGTTTACCCTCTGACTCAGAAAACTACCTTGCTTTTTCTCCATCGTCGTTACGCATGCTGGTCTTTTACATCTTTTAAAGATGGATTGCAATCGTTATATAAATAACTGAAGAAGGGTACTTGCCAGAGCCCTTCAACGAAGGTCTTGCAAAGGTCGATATTTCAAGAAAAATCATGTTGAAGGTTTTGCACCAGAAGTTCCTTGAGTGACAAAATCTGGTAAAACATATCTAGAAGTGCCTATTGCTATTCGTCCTACTATTGGAACTGTAGTGTATCCAATTTTTTAAAGTGGATTAGGGATCATCGTGATTTTCCTCTGAAGATTAATAAATGGTGAAATATTGTGCGATGGGAATTCAAACATCTTACGTTTTCATCAAGAGTCATGAGTTCCTTTGGAAACAAAGTCATACTGCATTTGCCACCAAGAAGAAGCTGATGAAGCTATATCGCAAAATATATGAAGAATTTCTAGCAGTTCCTGTTTTTAAAAAGTGAGTGAGGGCCCTTAGATATGAAGGTGTTAGGGGGAAGCAATCAATGGTATATAGTTTGTGGCGAGGGGCACCATGGTGCTTGCGGAGTACATAGAATTCGAAGGCAATTTCACAACTATTATCACTCAGTGCCTGCAAAAACTTCCCGCCGACAACAATAAGTTGAAGGAGCACATGCAATATTGTGTTGACAACCCAGAAGAGATTGGGATCTTAGATTAAGTAAGGCACGACCTGGTTCACCTCAAGGATCACATGTAGTTTCCACTCCAGAGTCATGGTCTAAAATGAACCCAATAACTGATAGGACAAATGGAAAACATCCTGCTGGGCCAGGACTGTCAAACCTTTCAACTAAGAGAAGTCAAGAATTTCTCCTTCATATCAAGGGCACATCATCTTGTCATGCGGGATTAAATTGGTGTTAGGAGGAAAATGTGGTTATAGTATTTAGTGCTCCAAACTACTACTATTTATGTGGGAACATGGCAACCATCATAGAGGTTACAGGTCCTCCTTTGCACTGTCAGATGTGATGTGTTGAAAGAGGGAAAAAGATAAAAACATACAGTCACAGTTTCCTCAAATCTTTGATCTTCAAAAAACTTGTGCCTTCAAATCTGTCTAGTTGTGCCTTTAAAAGTTAGAAGATTCAGTTTATAATAGACAGATATATCTTATATTTAGTACAAGAGATTTTACTCTATCCTAAATCCATTCGAAGGCATAGTTGGCAATCAAAAGAAGTAATTTCAGGTATCAGATTTGTAGGGTACTTAGCACAAGGAAAGGGGACAACGTGGGCTGCAGACCAGGAAGTAGTTGAACATTCAAAGGGTATCCAACTCAGAAATTAGAAGAAACAATCTCGAGAGGATATTGAAAAATAATTACAACATTCAGTGAAGTCTTTTTCAGCATTTCGAGGCAGAAAATTAGGCAATCAAGGGCATGTGGAAATAATTCAATAAATGAAGATCATATCCAGATCCTCATATCAACCAATTATCCAACCTTTATAGGCGCAGATCATCACTTTGACTAAGTTTCTAGCATATCAACTGGTTATAGTTGGCTCTATAGCAAATCATATCCCCAAATTGAGTAATAAGGATCAGATTCTCTAGCATATTTATGATTGCATTAAGATATTATTGGCTCGAAATCCACCAAGTTCCAAGTCAATGATGAAACTAGCAAAAGAAGAGAAGATCGGCGTATCAAATCGAGATGTAAGGTACCTTGTGGAGTATCAGTCATCGATATCAGTAGAGGATCAATGGGAGATAACAGCTATGAGGAGCATTCCTATCCCAAGGAGATTTTACTCCAACAACCTCCATCATTCAACTGATTCTGCATTTATTTATTTTGATTATGTTAAAGTTTATTTTCCAGCAAATCTTAACAACCTCTAGTGTTCGAAATGTTCAAGCAGTATCTTCATATTTTTAAGTATTTTCTGTTAAGATAGTTCCTTGAAATAAGGCAGTTTGTTTGGACAAGTGTCGAGATGATTGTAACCATTTTCTGTTTTTAGAAAATAGAGAGAGGACTCGGGTTTGGAGGACCAAGAGTCTCTTTACCTATATGAAGGAACATGTAAAAGATGCAGAGGGGGGTTCGACCTGAGAGGAAGTAGTTTTCCTTACTGGACTATGGGCTTCGCCATTCTAGAAAGCTTTTTTCTATAATCTTTAAATGATCGATCAAAAATAGGCAAGTTGTTGACAGGATTCTTGTGTCGAGATGTTGGTGGAATTTCCTTTCTCTGTTAAGTGTTTTCCCAGTTATCATTTCATTCAAATTCTTATTGTCAAGGAAAATTAATAGAGCAGAATTTATTGGAGAAATACTCTGCATATGGTTCTTGATAATCTTTATGTTTTTCTTCTAAAAGCTCAGTTTAGGAATTCTTAACTGCTCCTTTTCTTGGCTTTTTCCTCCCCTATTTCTTCCTCATTTGACATCATTCAAACTTAATTCAATCCAACATTTCCACTACCTTGCCCTGTGTAGGAGATTTTTCTAAATCTGAGAGTGAATCATATATTTAAACGTAGACCCCATTTTCCCAATGGCCCTCCTAGTTGTCCCAAACCAACCATTTAAAAATCAAAAAGCCCGATCCCTCATAACTAGCCTAATATCTTATTCCAAACCAAGCTAAATCATATAGAGAGAGCCCTCTCTGAGTCTTGGAGGGCTAGATCCAAGACTCCAAGTGATTGAAACAGTTACCTTTGTCAATTTCTCCCTCAATCTGAGAAATTACAGAGCATTAACATTTTGGCGACTCCAGTGGGGAACGAGCTTTCAAATTCTCTAGAAGTGCACTTCAAGTTCAGATTTGACTTCTAACGGTGAATAGAAGCCAAAAACATGAAGGTTGTAACATTCACCTGGTGACTCCATTGTTCAAGATCCCGAGCTTCAAAGTTCATGAGTGACTTCATTGCCAACGGATCCAAATTTTAGAACATTGATGATGATTCAAGATGACAGGGTATGTGGAAAATCCTATATCTTGTGAAGCTATAAAAGAATTCAGGGATGAATTAGCAGATTTTCAAATTGATGAAGTTTTGTTAACAACCATGTTTCACTGTTGGAAATCGAGAAACTTTTCTCCCAAAGTTAAAATTTGTGTTCTCGAGTTGTTTGCTGAAAGACTTGAAAGGGATATTGAACTCTTGAATACTCAGATCCAATCCTACAGTTTCCAACATCCAAAACAGTTTTTTGAAAATCTTCAATCTCCAAAACCAAAGGAGATTGTATTACTTGTTGATGTGCAGATTGATGGTGATTATGTTTTCAAGTACAAGACTGAAGTTGTAGTTGCAGGGTTTAATTTTGAGGATGCAACTGATCAACTAGTCATTGAAGATCTAGAAGCAAATATCATGCATCATGCTTTAATTGATCCTATAGGGGATTACATGGAGGTTCATGTTAGCTTGAGTTTTCAAACATGTATTCTCTATAACAACCAAATATGTCAACAGTTTCCATTTCATATTATGAGGACACATAATCAAGGCATACTTAGGATTTCACTAACAAGCAATCCAGTTGTCCATTTGTTTTTGCAGCTACTTGACTGGCTTCATTGGCATTTTTGTTTTACCTGATTCAGAAAAATTATCAAGTACATTAGGGTAGGTAGATAGGTGAAAATAAGTTCAGTACTCTGAACATATTTCTAGTTTTGGTTTCAGATTGCTTTTCAGTTTTTCAGTTCAAGTATGATCCAGACTTCAGTTTGCAGAGAGTTTTGATTTCAGTTCAAGATTTTCAGCTACCAGGGATTTTGTAGCAGATCAGGCTGCACATTGGGGAACAACCCAATGGATAAGGTACTGATTATCAAGTTCCCAGAGTTCAACGGTTCTAGACATCTCCCTCAGAGATATCTTCCCTAGGTGGAGCCTATGTTAGAACCCTATATAATAGGGAAATCAGTATGCTGACTGATATCTATTTTTGGCAGAAAGATCTCAATACATCTCCGTTGTTATCACATGCTAATGTTTACAATCTCAGCATAAAATTGGTTTTGGAATGACCTTTGGTTTCGCAGGTTATTTGGACAAAAGGTTAAAAGCATGGTGTAGTGGTAGCTTTTATGTTCTGAACAAGTTTAAAAATTTTGTTATTTTGGCTAAATTTTAGTTTTTTTTTAAGCCCAAGTTTTGGCTCTCGAGCTTTATAACAGGGTTTTATTTAATTTAAATTTTTGCCAAAATTTTGGGCCCAAAGGCCAATCTTCAGTCCTCGAGCCATGCACTTGCAGTCATCAACAACAACACATCTTGTTTACCAAAGCAACAACACACAAACTAGCGCCCAAGCACTAGGCGCCAAGCTCCAATGCATAGCCTCAGGCTCACTTCATCAAAATGTTATCTCCTAAACCCTATGTCGGGTGCCTGAAATAGTTTCAAGGTGTCAAATGCAGGGAAAGCATGCATGCATAAAGGGAAATCCTGTGTTGAATTGCACAGTCCAGGAACATAAATTTTGAAGAATGTGTTTACCCTCTGACTCCGAAAACTACCTTTCTTTTTCTCCATCATCTTTACGCATGTTGGTCTTTTACATATTTTAAAGATGGATTGAGATCGTTATACAAACAACTGAAGAAGGGTACTTGTCAGAGCCCTTTAAGGAAGGTCTTGCAAAGGCCGATATTTCAAGAAAAATCATGTTGAAGGTTTTGCACCAGAAGTTGCTTGAGTGACGAAATATGGCGAAACATATCTAGAAGTGTCTATTGTTATTCGTCCTACTATTGGAACTGTAGTGTATCCAATTTTTTCAAAGTGGATTAGGGATCATCGTTATTTTCCTCTGAAGATTAATCAATGGTGAAATATTGTGTGATGGGAATTTAAACATCCTACGTTTTTATCAAGATTCATGAGTTCCTTTGGGAAGAAATTCATACTGCGTTTGCCACCAAGAAGAAGCTGATGAAGCTATATTGCAAAATATATGAAGAATTTCTAGCAGTTCCTATTTTTAAAAAGTGAGCAAGGGCCCTTAGATCTGATGGTATTAGGGGGCTGCAATCTCTGATATACAGTTTGTGGCGAGGGGCACCGTCGTGCTTGCAGAGTACACGGAATTTGAAGGCAATTTCACAACTATTATCGCTCAGTGCCTGCAAAAAATTCCCGCCGACAACAATAAGTTGAAGGAGCAAATGCAATATTGTGTTGACCACCCAAAAGAGATCGGGATCTTAGATTAAGTAAGGCACGGCCTGGTTCACCTCAAGGATCACATGCAGTTTCCACTCTAGGGTCATGGTCTAAAATGAACCCAATAATTGATAGGCCGAATGGAAAATGTCCTGCTAGGCTAAGACTATCAAACCTTTCAACTAGGAGAAGTCAAGAATTTCTCCTTCATATCAAGGGCACATCATCTTGTCATGGAGGATTAAATTGGTGTCAGGAGGAAAATGTGGTTATAGTATTTAGTGGTCCAAACTACTACTACTGATGTGGGAAAATGGCAGCCATCATAGAGGTTATAGGTCCTCCTTTGCACTGTCAGATGTGATGTGTTGAAAGAAGGAAAAAGATAAAAACATACAGTCATAGTTTCCTCAAATCTTTGATCTTCAAAAAACTTGTGCCTTCAAATCTATCCAGTTGTGGCTTTAAAAGTCAGAAGATTCAGTTTATAATAGATAGATATATCTTATATTTAGTGGAAGAGATTTTACTCTATCCTAAATCCATTCAAAGACATAGTTGGCAATCAAAAAAAGTAATTTCAGGTATCATATTTGTAGGGTACTTAGCACAAGGAAAGGGGGGAAATCAGGCCGCAAACCAGGAAGTAGTTGAACACTCAAAGGGTATCCAACTCAGAAATTAGAAGAAACAATCTTGAGATGATATTGCAAAAGAATTACAACATTCAGTGAAGTCGTTTTCAGCATTTCGAGGCAGCAAATTAGGCAGTCAAGGGCATGTGGCAGTAATTCAATAAATGAAGATCATATCCAGATCCTCATATCAACCAATTATCCAGCCTTTATAGGCGCAGATCATCACTTTGACTAAGTTTCTGGCATATCAATTGGTTATAGTTGGCTCTATAGCAAATTATATCCCCAGATTGAGTAATAAGGATCACATTCTCTAGCATATTTATGATTACATTAAGATATTATTGGCTCAAAATCCACCAGGCTCCAAGTCAATGATGAAACTAGCAAAAGGAGAGAAGATCGACATATCAAATCGAGATGTAAGGTACCTTGTGGAGCATCAGTCCTCAATATTAGTAGAGAATGAATGGGAGATAATAGCTATGAGGAGCATTCCTATCCTAAGGAGATTTTACTCCAACAACCTCAAGCATTCGACTGGTTCTGCATTTATTTGTTTTGATTCTGTTAGAGTTTATTTGCTAGCAAATCTCAACAACCTCTAGTGTTTGAAATGTTCAAGCAGTATCTTCAGATTTTTAAGTATTTTTTGTTAAGATAGTTCCTTGAAATAAGGTAGTTTGTTTGGACAAGTGTCGAGATGATTGTAACCATTTTCTATTTCTAGAAAACAGAGAGAGGACTCGGGTTTGGAGGAACAAGAGCCTCTTTACCTATATGAAGGCACATGTAAAAGAAGCAGAGGGGGTTCGACCTAAGAGGAAGTAGTTTTCTTTGCTGAACTATGGGCTTTTCCATTCTATAAAGCGTTTTTCTATAATATTTAAATGATTGATTAGAAATAAGAAAGTTGGTGATAGGATTCTTGTGTCAAGATGTTGGTGGCATTTCCTTTCTCTGTTAAGTGTTTTTCCAGTTATCATTTCATTTGTTTTCAAATTCTTATTGTCAAGGAAAATTAATAGAGAAAAATTTATTGGAGAAATACTTTGCATATGGTTCTTGATAATCTTTATGTTTCTCTTCTAAAAGCTCAGTTCAAGAATTATTAACAGCTCCTTTGCTTGGATTTTTCCTCCCCTGTTTCTTCCTCATTTGACATCATTCAAACTTAATTCAATCCAAGATTTCCACTACCTTTCCCTATATAGGAGATTTGTCTAAATCTGAGAGTGAATCATATATTTAAACACAGACCCCATTTTCCCAATGGCCCTCCTAGTTGTCCCAAACCAACCATTTAAAAATCAAAAACCCCAATCCCTCATAACTAGCCTAATATCTTATTCCAAACCAAGCTAAATCATACAGAGAGAGCCCTCTCTGAGTCTTGGAGGGATAGATCCAAGACTCCAAGCAGTTGAAACAATTACCTTTGTCAATTTCTCCCTCGACCTGATAAATTACAGAGCGTTAACAAATTGGACGAGAAAAGAGTATTTATATTAATATGTAATCAACAGAAGTGAATGAGATACAAAGTTCCCTATCGGCATGGTTCGGAACCAAGAAACTAAGTTCCTTCCAGTTGGGCCTCCACCACTTCAATTCTCCACCAAAGGCAAGCTCATATAAGAGAGACAAAGGAGTTCTCAATGAATAAGCGAAGAGCTTGGGGGATGAACAATGTGTTCAAACTTAAAGGAAAAAACAATGCAGACTCAATGTGAAGTGAATAATTTCTCCAGAGTAACTTTCCTCTCGAAGTTGAATTCTTTCTCCTTTTTCCATAGCTCAAATTTGGCCTATTTATAGCCTTAAAGTGGAACTGAAGGGCTGAGTCGGAGCGTTTCCAACATATGGAAGGTCAAGGATCATTGATCTCGTGACGTGACATGGAAACCCGACACTATTTTTTAATTTTGAGCACATTTCCCAATGTACGCGGGTTGTTGTGGTGCAAATTGTGTATATGCACGTTGTAATATAGGCAGGGCATGTATATGTGGAAAACGTGTTTTTTTAGCTCTGGTATTTTCAAAAAGGGACTTCAAGTCTGCATAGGGAAATGGAAACAGGCCTTCTGTACAAGATTGCATTAGGTGAGGAAAATCTTTCTATAACATATGCCCCCTAATGTGTGAGGTCGGAGGAGTATATGTGATGGATGAAATACATTATAACACCCAGAAGTATATTAATGGGGACCCATCTAGAATAACTAGATTCTTATTACAATATGTACTGACTTTGCATACATGGCTGCCAATTTGAACTACACTGCAAATCCATGTGAAAATATACCAAACAACTGTCCATGGCCATGAATAGGCAAATACTAATGTGGTTACATGCCCAAACAAGGCCCAGTGAAACTAGTCTCAAAATCAATCTGAAGATATATGTATACAATGGAGTACAATCTGATCTCCCATGATCATTGAAGTCACATAGGTGTTGTTCCAATGAAAAGGTAGAAACAAATCAGGAAAGATGCTACTATAAACTGATGTCTTCAAGTCTTCTACACAATCCGCCAACGATGCAAGTCTACATCATGTGAATAAAGGAGTTGAGCTTGAACACAATGAGACTTTGTTTGATTACTGGTCATTGAGGTATACCATTAACAAACGTGAGACAACCTACCAATGGTGAAAGTAGGTATCAAGGCACTGAGTACATTCTTACAAGTGTGAATAAAGGATTCGGGGTCAAACACTTGAAGAATCCATCAATCAAGAGACATTGATTTATTCCCAATTGTCGATGGTGAGAGAATCTACCACTAATGACTGCAAGTCTCTAGGTACTCATAGGAATCTAGGTCTCATCTCCAGAAAAGATGAGCTGAAGTCGATGGAAGGAGACCCGCTGAAAGGAGAGAATTAAGGAATCTCTCATCATTCAGTATGAGGTACAAAGAAGGAGCTTAATGATTTGGAGGAAATCGAACGAAGAACATGTTCACGAACCAACGACCCTGTGAGCCTTTCACGTGTGCCAGGTGCAAGCGGTAAATGAAAAATACCCTCTGAATAGCAGCCAATGAGGAAAACTGTTAACAAAGGTAATGAAACCACCAATAAGGCTAATGGCATCAAAGACACTGCATGAATCCCCATGTATGAATAGATGTCTTGTCATTGAACACAAGGGAAACCACACAATCAACAAGCAATGATGAAATGTCGATTGTTTGGTTCAAGGTTACCTACCAATGAGGAAAGTAGGACCAGAGTGCACAATAAGAATATAGATTCATGTGATTATGAGACAAACTGAAGGTATGGATGACATGCAAAGTCAAGATTTCTAAGGAATGGTCGACACATGTTCATAGACATCCTTTGAACAAGAGCATGAGACATATGGAAGACTCAGGAAGCATAGACTTAATGATGAAACCATGAGTCAATGCAGGAGGAATCAATCAAATTCTCCATAGGGACTGGAAGAGTAACCAGTTATGAAAGTAAATTCTTTGTAACGAGCTCATCTTCCTAAGGCCATGCTAAACCCAAAATTATAATGACAATTGGACTCAAAAAAATTTAAGTTATGTTCAAAGGTGACACAACTGCTACCAATATAATATAATACTCCCTTCCTGCCTGTATTTTTTTTGTTTTTTCATATTCAAATGAATGTTATGATACAGAGGAGGTAACGAGTGTCACAAGTAAGAAAAACTAGTTCCAGCAGTGGAACATACCTATTCTCAATGCAAGGAGGTGCATGCGGGAGATGGACACTTGGGGGAATGTTCCCTCCTAGGTATAGGGTGTCAAGTTGTGAAGGATATAAACAAGGCTCTTCTTGGTTGAGGATCCAAAACTGTTGAGGCAAACAGTTTATAACACAAAGAGAGAACCGACAATAGGTTCAATACTACAAACAAGGGCATGAGACGCAATCACAACTTAACGCCAAAAACTGTCCTTTTTTGTAATCTTAGTCTACTTGGTTTGAAAAAGGGATAAAATTGTACCAAATAGACGTCCTGTCAAATCCAATTTACGAGTGTGAAAGCGACAAGTTCACTCAGCAATCTTTTCTCTTTTTGAAAATGAGATGAAAAATATCTTAAATCAAACTCATCTGGGAGTCCTCTAGGTATAGGTCAGCATGTTTATGAGTGAGAAATGAGGTTCAGCATAAATTAATGTATTATCTATAAGGGACTATTGGTTCTATGGAAAACATATCTGCATGGGCATCGAATAAAGTAGAGAATCTAACCAGGGCACCCATGTTTGGTAAGTCTCTACCATTTGATAACAACACTTCTAGTAGCAGATAGAAAGTTTTGTGTCACTAAAAAATGGGTTCGTACCTAAGGCATATGAGTGACAGTTATAGGACAATGCAAGTGTGCGTGATGGAATGGATACCTATCATATATGTTGTGTAGCAAAAATACCTATCTGAAGTTACGAACGATCAACATAACGCTCAAAACCGCAAGAATCCCTAGACAAAACTACAAAAACCAACTCAATCCACTGTTGTATTAGTCCATTAGGCTAAAATATTATCCGAAACTATGCAAAGTGGATAAAAATTTGCTATAAATAGTATAAAAAACCAAATTTACTATACCATTTTAGTTTTTTACCCAAATAGTGGATTTTGGATGAAATTACCTCTAATATTCAACTGGTGATTGCGGGAGATATGAGTGATGGAATCAACGATCATCTGGACCAGGTTATTCCTATTTCCCTCCTCTTTATTTTTAGTTGATTACATTTTGTATTTAGGTTTCAAATTTTAAGTTATTTAGGGCACAAATTAGAAGTTTAGGTGTACGCAGGTTATTGTTCATTGGGTCACATATACGCATGATTGTACATGGTTGTCCAAAAAACATCCATCGTATACTCATCCCTATATGCGAACTTGAACACTTCAGCCTACGTATATGTCCGTAAACAATGTTTTTTAGTGAATGCTAACTCAAAAAATGATCTTTCTCTTGTAGGATAGTGCTAGAGTGGAGGGAAAGGGAACATGAGGAGGTAGATGCTACTATGGAAAAAGATCTAGGGGCCCAAATGGCCTTGAAAAGATGTGGTTTGTATAATTTTTGGGCTCTCAAAGGGATGAGGTCCAAAGTGAGTTTTCTAGAGTTTCTCGTGGATTACTAGGATCCAGACAGTGAGAGCTTCAACCTTGATGGGAAACCATTAAGGATTGAGTCGAGGATATCTATTTATTGACGGGGTTGTTGCGTCAGGGTGAGGTGGTCAACCTCAAATATTGGGGAGCTGGGAGCAGTATGAATATAGAAGAATACATAGTCTCTCATTGCATTGCAGGGACTGAGAAGGTTGGGAGTCAACTCCCCATCCGAGCGATAAATAATCTAAGCCTCAAGATTCATGTCCTCGTTTTGACATGGATCATGAGATCGGCCTTGTTGCACCAGTCATCGAGGTCGCTTATGTTCTAATTTGTAGAGTTCTTGAGACCCATGGTGTACGACTGGTGCACCTCACTACTGGCTAACATGAAGATCTTGTTGACATAATGAAAATAGGGTGGTAAGAAGAAATTTGGGTTCACTTCCATCTTGTGTAGATTTTTTCTTCGAGCGGGTTCCAGGTTTGGGACCTAGATTTGAGATTCTTCCGTGAGGACCTCGCGATCCATCCATGGCACGGTGGACCGAGGTGATGAGACAATAGGGGGAGGTAGGGTGCCCACACCCTACAATGATGATTTCTTTTACTGGTGGAGATGACATGTCATTTCTCTAGATGACTACCCCTATGTAGGGATCGAATTTAGAGGGGACCCTGACATGCCATTACCACCAGGGACCGCCTATGGGGACATAGGTATGTCAAAGTTTTTTTTTAATATTTCATTTTTTTGTATTTTTGTATCAAAAAAATATTTTTGGATTTTGTTAAGTACTAATTAGACATGTATGTGACGTATACATAGGTCCACGATGCTCGGATGGGATTCCATGACATATTTAGAGGCACCGGAGAGATGAGGCACCAGGAGGAGAAGCAAAGAGAGTACTTCAAAACGTGCAAGGCAACCTGTCGCATTTGACACAAAGGATTTTGATGGTTTAGGTGGAGGATCTATCAAAGGCTATGCAGCGGTAGGTGGTAGGCATGCCTAGAGTTTGGGAGCGACTCTTTCGACGTCTCACAAACTTCATAGTTTGTTATCATGACACACATCGGGCACCACAGGCATAGATGTCATGATTTTTGTATTATCGATTGTATATGTGTATTGAGGGTATTAGCCCCAATTTTGTACTATAAACATCATATTGTTTTGAAATATATATAAAAACATTGTTCTTCGGATTTACTTATGTTACAATATGTTCATTGATGAGAATGTTTTCTTTGCTTTAGTTATGTGAAAAATTCCAATCTAAAACTAAATTGGCATATGCATCGGATACATAATTAGAACTCCTAAGTATGTGATGATAAGTAATAAAATCAAATTGTCATTATAAAAGGCATACCTGTAGGAATCGTTGAAGTAACGTAGGGTCATGCACATGATAACTTCCATTCAACTAACATACTACTAGCTAGGAATCCAGGCAAACCTCCAAGGAGCGAATACCATGTGAAATGGCATCGCACAAAAGTTCTATAAAGGCGCTATATTTGGCCACATTATTCGTGGATGGCCTTAGGCATACGCCACCTGAAGACACCAGTAGACCCTCAGGTGATTAAACAACCCAAGTAGCAGAAGCCAAGTTCCGTGTATGATGATTGGCTCTGTCTACGAATTGTAACTAGACCGAAGAATCCATTGGCATCTGCCAACCAAAGGAAAACTCAGTAAGAAAGATAAAGACAAGAAATAAAGGGAAAATATATATACACTAAATTACATTAGTATACAAAGAGTTATGCCCAAGCTTGGGTCTCAAGTGTAATATCTTTTCATGTAGATCCCATTCTTGGGCTCAGACAACATGTTCCCTTCATAATCTTCTAATTCATAGGCTCCTTTTCTTAGAAATGTCACACGATATAGGGACTATGCCACATGGGTTTGAACTTTCCTACCCCCAGTGGTTCTTTGGCTTAATCATATAACATGACCAAGTCACCCTCAGCATACAACCGAGGATAGATATACTTATCGTATTGGACCTTGACACATCTTTTATTCACTTCGATAGTCGTCGAGGCATCTCAACGCTGCTTGTCAAGGCTCTTTAGGTGCACGAGGCATCGTTTGAGATAGAAAGTGTCAGGTAGGAGCGCAACTGCCAATCTAAGAGAAGGTATTTCACATTCAATAGGTAAGATCGACTCCACACTGTGTACTAACTAGAAAGGATAAAATTTGGTGGTAGTCTTGACCGAGGTTCGGTATGCCCAAAGTGAGAGATATAGCATGATATGCCAGTTAGATTTTCTCTGGATGATAGTTTTCTACAAAATGGTCTTGTGAGACTTCTTTACATCCTCTACTTGTCCATTTTCTTGGGGGTAGTAAGGGGAAGAATGAACATCCTTAAATCCCAGTATGGATGCTAGCTCTTCCATCATTTATTCTGAAAGTGACTGCTATGATCAGTGACAATCTCACTCGGGATGCCAAACCTAGAAATAATTTGATTAAATATGAATAAGGTAGAAGCATTACCATCGTATTTAACTGTAGAAATGTCCTCGACCCACTTAGTAAAGTATTCTCTGGCCATGATAATGTGTTGATTCCCCCCAACCGAAGTTGGGTTACAATCCACAAATTCCACCCCCCACTTGGTGAAGGGACCAACAGTAATGAATGGATGGAGAGGGGTTGGATGTGAGCACATTTTTCAAGTAAACACCTGGCAGGGGTGGCACTTCTTAACTTCTTCAACGCAATCTTTAAATATAGACAACCAAAAATAATCGACTTACAAAATTCTATGGGTTGTCGCAATCCTGGATAGATTACCACCACAAGCCCCATTGTGGAAATCATTTAGAACTATCTCGGCTTCTTCGTGATTTAAAAAATGATGCAAGATATTGTCTATTCCTCGACAATACAGAGTGTCACCGAAGATAAGATAATTCTTAGCTTGGTATCTTATACACCGTCGGTCATCTCGCGAGAGATGTTGAGGGAACTTCAAAGTTTGAAGGTAGAGAACAATGTCTCCATACCAGGGGTCGGATGACGAGACAAGGAAAATGTGTTCATATACAAAAGAATCAACATGAATAACATCCTTGTCCAATCATGGGAAGTCAAATATTAACTTTGCAAAGACTAGTGATTTCTTGGATTTTACAGAAGCAAAATCGAGATCACAATCTTGTAAAATGACAATCCATTTATTGTACTTTCTCCCTATGATATGCCTGGTAAGGAAGTATTTAAATGGATTGACCTCAGAAACCATAGTAGTTTTGCAAAGCAATATATAATGGAATATTCGTTGGACTGCGTGAAATGCAACCAAAGCTATCTTTTTGACGTGATAATATTTGATCTTAGGACTGACTAAGTTTCGACTAAGATAGTAGATGATGTGCTTGTGAAGCTCATCATACTCCTAAACTAATACCATACCAATTGTCTCTTCGAACGACGCGACATAAAGAAATTAATCTCTACTGTAGTTAAGAGACTTTAGCAGAGGTGTCAATACCAAGGCTTTCTTCAAAGCATCGAAGGATTAATGGGCTCGCTCATTCCAGATAAAAGGGGTGTCCATCTTCAAAAGATGCATGAAACCCTTATTAATATTGGAACAGTTCACTATAAACTCACCTAAAAAGTTATCTTTCCCCTGTAAACCTTGAAGTTGTTGAATAGTGTGCAGGGGAGGAAATCAAAGTATTGCCTCAACCTTTAATGAATATACCATGATCCCAGTCTCAGAGACTAAAAATCCTAGAAGACGTCCATACCTAACACAAAAGATGCATTTATGAGGGTTCAATCAGATGAGATAATGACAACATTTTTCAAAAACTAGTCGAAGGTACTTAGGGTGATCCACTCTCTTACGAGAGTGAGAAACAAGATCATCAAGATAACATTCGACTATATTCTTAAGATCATGGAATGCAAAGGTCATAACATGCTAGAAGGTTTCTTCGATGTTTTTAAGGCCGAAAGGCATATGCCGGTATACAAAAGTACCCCAAGGACAAATAAATGTTGTCTTATTTTGATCCTCGGGTTTAATTTGAATATGGTTATACCCTGAAAATCCATCCATGAAATAAAAAACTTTTCTTCCCGCACACTCGTCAAGGATCTCATCGATGAAAGGTGTCGGGAAGTTGTATTTAGGAGAGGCCTTATTCAGGTCACTAAAATCCATGCATACACAGATGGTTCCTTGCTTCTTATTCACAAGAATAGGATTGGATACCCATTAAGTTAAAGAAATGAGGTAGATGAAGCCAACATTAAGTAGTTTCTCTACCTCTACCTAAATAGCAGGGGCCTTCTGGAGATTGACATCTATAAGACGTTGTCAAACATGCTTAGCATCAGGGTAAGTTTTGATCTCATGTTCGCCAATTCGAGGGTCTATTCCTGGAATCTATTCATATGACTAGATGAATACATCTCGAAATTCCTTGAAGAGTTCGGTGTAGATCAGGATTTCTTCTAGCGAACAATCTGCACCAATGTGTACATTTTCAATATTTCTAGGGGTACGAGAGATATCGATTGTGACGGTAGGGGAGATACTCACCATATTTCCTTCGGCATAAATGTCATGTGTATCAAGTAGAACTATGGTGTGACCGACTATCTCGCTAAGAGTAGATCTAAATTCATCTTGTCTGATTCTAGCAAGCTCTGGGAGAAAATAAGAACAATGATGCATATCATCCAAAGGTTTTTTAGAACCATTGATGGCCTCAATGATAGATTCATCCAAGGAAAAAGTTTCAATGAGGAAGTCATGTGAGAAATATGATGAAGTGGCCCACACGAGCTTAAGAATAGGATCCTCCTCATCCTTCTGTGAGGTAATAGGATTGGGATCAGAGGAAGAGTCAGGAACAACTTGATACACCAACTCTATTGTCAATAGTGGCATGCTCATTCCAGCATGTGACTGACCTTCACAAGACACAGTCGAGGAAGGTAGGGTCCAAGGATCATTAAAATAGGAAGTGCATGTTAAGACCTAAATAATGGCTCATTACCCCTTAATTGGGTCATATTACATTAGTAATGGTATTTTATTTATGTTGGCCTTAGTCTATTAGTTGTAATTGTACCTCCTAGTCTCCTATATATACCATGGAGACATTTTCATTTGGAATCATCTTGTAATTGGACATTTATGTGGGCATAAGAAGGTTTCCCCCTCGAAGAGGATTATTATCTGATTTTATCTCTTTTTCAAGGCGTTGAGTACTTATTCTGAGGTTTTTGTATGCTATATTGATATTTGGTTCCTAACATATGGTATCAAAGCTCAAGGTCTTGGGGTTTTGCTGCTACATCTGAGACACCTTGTAATTTTCACTATAACTTTTTTTCTACAATGATTCATAAGGAATGGATTGGGGGATATTTAGTAAACATATCAAGGTACACTGGGTTACAATTTAAGCTCATGAGGCCTTATACTTTCGAATATACAACATTTCTAAGATAGGGTTTTGGAATCATCCTGAATTGAGTCATTGCAGAATTTTCACTATAAATTTTTTTTCTGTAACATTTCAGACCCTGAAATCTGGAGCGTATTCATAGAAATTAGTAAGGTGTTTGTGGTAACAATTTCATATTCTGGGTCATCTTACATTTGTAGATACACCCTGTGGAAGATAGGGTATCTGACTAGTCCTATTGACTAATCTCAAGAAGGTGTTCCGGGTCAACCAATCATAACTTCTTCCTAGAGTATCCAAATTGAGTGAGACTAGTTGCATTGGATAGTGGATAGACCAAAGTATATATGGTACGAGTTTCAGAATTGTTTATGAATTATTTTGTGTGGGGCACGCTATACAAGTGAGATATCCTGGAAAGGAAACAAAACAGCAAGTTGTGGGGAAGTTACCATAAATTTCACTTGGCACTTCCAATTTTGATCAAACCTGTGGCATTGCAGAGAAGAAATATCAGAGACCTACATAAAGGAAAATTTCATACTCAGAAGGGCTAAAATTTTGGAGATACAATAAAAGGAATATTGTCTAGCAGAACCACCTCAAAATCAAGGTTTAAAGTGATACCTGGCCAACATGCCACCAAAACAGGGAACTTCTACACCAAATAAGCCTCCAGACAATCCTACTTGGACTCTTAATGAAGGGGAAGAAATGCATAGGGACATAAATGATTTACAAAAGAAGATAGTAACAAAAGATGAACTATAAGATATGGAAGCTAAGTTGGAGGCAATAAATACTAAGATGGATGGTTTAAAAGAGGAAATCATGGAATGATTGAAAAATTTTGTAATAGAGAGGACCCCTGAAAGTGAAAATGTATCCCATGAAATTCATGATGAGGACACAAGGAAGGTGAATCAAGAATGGAGAAACTCCCACTTTGGGTTGAAGACCAACCATGTTCCTAAGATCAATATGAAGAACTTTGATGGCAAGGACCCTATCAGATGGATACTTCGGATCGAGCAATTCTTTGATCTGCATAATGTGCCACATACACAAAATGTACGAATTGCTTCTTTATATTTAGAACCCAATCAATTTGTATGGTATTGAGGACTTTTTTCTCGCAAATAACTCATCACTTGGACAATTTTCACAGAAGAAATGATAGCACACTATGAGGATACAAGGAGCAATACCTTCTTTAGCCAATTGATAAATCTCAAGCAAAAGGGTTCAGTTATAGAGAACATTGAGAACTTCCAAAGATTGAATATAAAGGTAATAGATATTCCAAATGAGCACTTGATTGATGTATTCATAGGAACTTTAAGAGATAACATTCAACATGAGGTTCGCCTTTGGGACCCAAATCATTGGAGAATGCATTTAGGGTGGCAAGAAATGTTGAAAGTAAAAATATGGCTATGGCTATTAGAAGGACCAATCCTAACATCTATAGAGAGAATAATGCTCCTTCTTCTAAAACACCTCAACCTACAAGGTTGACACCTCAACAATTGGAGGAAAGAAAATAAAAAGGTTTATGCTTCTATTGTGATAGCAAGTACAGTAAGGGACATAAGTGTGGTGAGAAGAAATTGTTCTACATAGATTGTGAAGAGGAAGAAGAACAAGAGCAAGAACAAGAACCATATCAATATGAAAACGTAGAAGCAATTTCATCTGAAGAGTTGACTCCCATGATATCGTGTAATGCATTGGCTAGAATTAACACTCCTCAAACCCTCAAGATCGAAGGATATATCAAAAATAAAAAGGTAATAGTCCTAATTGATTCTAGCAGTATTCATAATTTCATTCAGTATGAATTAGCCAAATATCTCAATTGCTTTATATATCTAGCACTAGTGTTTCAAGTAATGATTCCGGATGGAGGAACTATAAATTGCTCAGGAAAATTGAATAAGATCAATCTTACCATGGGGGAATATGTAATGAATAGTCCAATGATTTCTATACCCATGGGTGGTGTTGATGTTGTACTAGGAATCCAATGGTTACAATCATTAGGAACAGTGGCTTTTAATTTTCAAGAACTTTTTATGAAATTTTCATTGGAAGGAAAAAAAATTGAGTTAAGAGTTATCATAGGGAAACCCGGTAAGGTGATAAGCTCTAATGGCATGAAAAAATCATCGAAAAAGGGGCATCAAGGTGTCATTGCACAACTATGCTCACTAGATGTTCAAACATCTAAGCCATCTATTCCTTTAGATCTCCAAGGGATCATTGATAAGCATTCCAAATTATTTGAAGATATTCCCAAAGGTCTTCCACCCACTCGAAATCATGATCATGGTATTCACCTAATTCCTTGGAGTGTTCCTCCTAACATCAGGCCATACAGATACCCTTATGCCCATAAGAGTGAAATTGAGCGCATGGTTGAAGAAATGTTAGAGGCTGGCATTATTAGACCTATCCAAAGTTCTTACTTTGCACCAGTGGTAATGGTATTCAATAAATATGGCTCATGGCGTATGTGTCCAGATTATAGAGAGCTCGACAAGATCATTATTAAATATAATTTTCCCATTCCCATCATTAATGAATTGTTAGATGAACTACATGGAGCAATCTATTTCACAAAGTTGGATCTTCGTTCAGGGTATCATCAGATTAGAATGAAGGAAGAAGATATCCCAAAAACAACATTCCAAACTCATGAAGGCCATTATCAATTTTTGGTCATGCCTTTTGGCCTTACAAATGCACCTTCCACATTCCAAGGGTTGATGAATTCCATTTTCAAGCCCTTCCTTTGAAAATTTGTGTTAGTATTTTTTGATGATATACTAATCT